>JAVYIG010002523.1:130000-242439 GCA_035222895.1 Strongylocentrotus droebachiensis | reverse complement strand
CCAGGCCAAAGACTTCATTCTACAATGCACCTTCGATACAGAGGCATGCAGCTATAAGTAAGTAGCTATATTTTGCTTTGTTATTGAAAAAAGGAAGCGAAACAATATTCGATCAAGATGTACGATCAAGATGTGAATAGAAAACATATCAACTACACGTAAGAATCCGTATCAGGACAATAACCCCCTGGAAAATCACCCCCGGAAAATTACCTCCCCCCAGAACAATTACCCATCAAGGCAATAACCCCCGGAAAATTACCCTCCGAAGAATCACCCCCGAGGACAATTACCCCCTAAGGACAACTACCCCCTGAGAACAACTACCCCCGAGGACAATTACCCCCGCGGACAATTCCCCCCCCCCCCCCCCCTACCTCGGGGCTTACTACCCCTCGAGGACAATTACCCCCCCCCCCCCCCCGAGAACAACTATCCCCAGAGAACAACTACCCCCGAGATCGAGGGGAGTAATTCTCCGGGGGGTAATTGTCCTTGGGGGGTAGTTTTCTGGGAGGAATTTTTTAATTAATTGAATGAATTATGCACATGTGTAATAAGGTTGTTATATAATACTTGGTTATTGATACTTTCAATTTTCATTATTCTTTATTTCCCGTAGAAATTTCACCGTCATCCAGATCGCTGAGTATGGGAACTGTTTTTTTATTCGGGGGGGGTATTTCTCCGGGGGGGGGGGGGTATTTCCGGGGGGTATTTGTCCTTGGGGAGTGGTTTTCTTGGGAATAATTTTCCAGGGGGTTATTGCCCAGAACCGTCATAGAACCGTTAGCATCGTAGCTATAGTGCCTACCCCCCCCCCCCCCCCCACACACCGAACAAGAAAACAGAAAAGAAAGAAAGGGAGATAGTAACGAGAGCAAAAGGAATTATCGTATTTTAAAATATATTTGGACTAGAAGAGGAGCCATACATTGTTTAAGATTGGCTGATATCCAGAACTTGCTTTCTTCCTAAGCATTTGATTATTCGAATTTCTAATCGGAAGCTCCCATACATTCGTGTGCCTTCGCAATACAATTTTCTTCGATTTGAGGGTACAGTTTGATTAAACTGCGTGATGTAATCAATGGTTCTTCGTGCAATCAATAATTAAACTGAATGCTCAATTCAGATGAGTAAACGTAGATCTTATCGGAATTCAAATTCAGATTAATCCTTACGACTGCACATCAATTTGGCGATGTTTCAATTAATATGACCAGGAACCCCTTGGCAGATTTGTGAAAATATAGGCATCTGTTTGTTCATAAATACCTAATGGAATTTTAAAATTAATTGAAAGAATCGTGCACATGTGGAATGGGGTTGTTATATAATACCTTATTATTGAAACTTTCAATTTTTATTGTTTATTTCCCGTAGAAATTTCACCGTCATCCAAAACGCTGAGTATGGGAACTGTTTCGTGTTTAACAACGCACATAAATTGAAGAGAAAGAAGCGCACGCCGACATCAAGAACAGGATCTCAGTATGGTAAAGAAAAGTGAATTGCAGTCTAAGCTTCTACCAACCGTATAATTTAGTCCAGGCACGTATGCAGGGGGGGGGTTTGGGGTCAACCCCCCCCCCCCTCAATTTTTTTTTGTGTGTGTGTTGTTGTTGTTTTTTGTTTTTTAATTGTTTTAATTGTGCTAATGGGTGACTAAAAAAAGTGACCTTACCCCCCCCCCCCCCCCCCCCCCCCAACGGAACGAAATATCGATCGGTCAAATTTTCAAATTACAAAAAAAAAAAAAAAAATGTGCTCTTAGTTTTGTGGATATAAAACGTTTTTTCCTTCTAAATCTCGGTCGCTTTGCTCGCTCCCATATGTTGCTTGAGCATCTTGTCATGTTGACCCGAATATAAAAGGGACTGTTGTTTGTATATCGGGTTAACATTACGTATAAATTATCGTTGTCTTCCTCGCTATTATGTTTCATCAGCCTCTTGTTAAATATTGCGCCCCCAATAAACTGTATAACATGGCATTTGCTAAGGTTTACCACCTTAAAAAAGGGTAAACTTTCCATTACCTTGCTAAATTCCTGTGCTATTTTCTCCTGAGAGTTTGTCTACCTC
Source organism: Strongylocentrotus droebachiensis (assembly GCA_035222895.1). Taxonomy (NCBI): domain Eukaryota; kingdom Metazoa; phylum Echinodermata; class Echinoidea; order Camarodonta; family Strongylocentrotidae; genus Strongylocentrotus; species Strongylocentrotus droebachiensis. Next base: position 240,352 of record JAVYIG010002523.1, on the reverse strand, counting down.
GCTGCCCATTTGAGCAAGAAATTAATAGAACACCGCTTTAATATGGAGTACTTTTCATCTTCTCCTTCTTCTCCTATAAACCAGGCCTTCAACTGACATTGATGCTGGAGCAGCCAGAGTACATCGGTGTTCTCAGCCCGGATTCTGGGGTCAAAGTCGCTATCAACGACCCCCGCATCTACGCGTTCCCCGAGGACGACGGCATCGAGGCAGCACCTGGCATTAAAACCTCAATCGGAATCAAAAAGGTATTGGAGCAATCCCACTTTAGAAAAAATATCCCCGTCAAAACTTTCCAAAATGTTATTCAACCATTGTGAAGTGTTCACAAATTTGCGTTGAATGTTAAAATCTGTATATGAATTAGATCTGAAGAATATAGATTTGCTACAAGATTAGTAATTATAACTAAAAAGATAACATATTAAGGCTGAAAGACCGTAGTTTCTTTTAGTGCATACAGGTAGGCCTATATGTAGGCCTATATGTTATCTTAACTTACCTTATCTTACCATCTCTAAAAAAAAATTAAGCTCATATTTTCTTATCTTTACTTATCTTATCATATTATTATATCATCTTATCTTATATTATCTGTATAGTCTTATCTTATTTCATTTTACCTAATCTTGCTGCCTAATTACCGCAAAATCATATAAATACAAAACATACAAAATTACAGTTGGCAAATTTCTCAAATTAATAACGCTTTCATCTTGGTTCGAAACAGAAAAGATCACGAACATTAATTATATGATTCGCTTAATAGGCAACGAGTCGGCACTTATGACCGACCCGTTGGTCTAGAAAAAATGTTTATTTAACAAGCAGTACCATTGAATTCCCGTTTTCATGAATCTTAATTTGTTCTTTTATCTACTCCCTCTCTTAAAACTGTGCAACCACTTCCAATCATACATACACACTCGCACATATCCACACCCACACACGCATCGGCATCCACCCTAATATTTCATTATACACACTTCTTTTTTTGTCAGAGTTCAAAATGTATTAATATACTTGATGTACGTATGTTATTTGCTTTTGTTTGTTTGTTTGCTGGATTGGTTTTGTTTTTGCATTCGAATATTTAAACAAAATTATTTTGTATGCGTAATTAGCATCTCTAAAGATGAATATGAAAAAAATACTAAATAAATACTACCATTATCTTTTGGCATAGTAAAAGTAGTAGTAGTGGTGGTGGTGGTGGTGGTGGTGGTGGTGGTGGTGGTGGCGGTGGTGGCAGTTGTAGTAGCAGAAGTACTAGCAGTAGGAATAATAATATTGTATTGTTATTCATCTCCCTATCTTTACGACAGACCTCCATTTCTCGACTCCCTAAGCCGTACGGCGATTGTATAAGAAATCATACGTCATATTATGATCCGGAAAAATACGACTTCTCCCAGCGTTCATGTTTAAAACTTTGTCTTCAGAAAACCCTGAAATCTGAGTGCTCATGCATCACTGATATTCTCATCACTGGGTCCATGTGCCAGGTCACTAACAGAGAACAAGGTAAAACAAACAAATACACTTTGAAAGCACGTTTAGATTTGTGTGAATAATATTTCTGTTTTTCATTCTTTATCCAGAATATCTAATTCATGTATAATTTGAAGGAAACATAAGATAAGATGAGATAAGATTATATATTTATTCGTCTTTCTTTCAAATGTTACGTAGAGCATAACATTAGATCATTACACACTTACAATGCAAAAAACAAACAAATTGTGGCGATGATCAAAACAAAGTTAACTAAAAGAAAGACGAGGAGACCCTGTTAAAAGTAGAGCTTGTAATTTTCAGAGTCCCCTCATACTACAAATGAAAACAGCAGTACTTTAAAATAATTGAATAATGAACCCCTAATGACATTTCTATTTTACGTATATTTTGTAGAATACTTTCATATAATTCAATATCCAAATGAAAATTTAAATTTAAACATGACATCGGAAAAATCCTAAATTTTAGACGTCTTCAGTTTTAAGTCACTAAAATTGAATTTTAAAAAATGTATATCGACGATATCTCTAAGCGCTTTACATAAATATCATTACACCGGTCATCGGCTTCATATAGTGGGGAACCGTTGAACACCTGGCGGGAGAGATCGCTGAGCCGATGATCGAACCCATGGCATTTGCATTTCCAGTCAAGTGGACTCCATTACAACAACTTTACAAAATTATTTAAATTTTGTTTTCTTCACAACTTCTTTTCCGTAGGAAATTGCAGGAACCGAGTCTTTAGCGACTTCCTAAGAAACAGACTTAATTGTAACTGTTCAAACGCTTGTAGGTAAGTTTATGTATCAACATGTTACACGTGGTTTGATTTTCAATTGGGGATGTGTTTCTGTCGCCTGATATTATATGCATCGACGTCGGCATTAAAAAATAGTTTTGTCTTAATCTTTGAAGTAAAATCAATTGTGAACTATACCCACAATGTATAACACCTTTACTTTAAATGCTTTTTGCGATGTTACGAGATGAGAACCGCACGAAGCCAGATCCGGCTCTAGCCTGCTACTTTTACAAACTAGGTTGAAACCCGGTAAAGATGAAAATGAGTTGTAAGCTTACTTTCTCTTCTTTTTGTGATGCCAGTGGAAAAATATCATAGAAGTAATGTCCCCTGAATAGGATCGCTCTTCCAGTATATTTCATAATATACGATGAGAAATGACTTCTAATAAATCAGAACATTGTAAAATGTTATGACTTTCTTTTTTTCAGTGAATCTGTGTTCAACACGAGGATAGCAATTTCAAGATGGCCTGCCACAAGATACGAGGTTAGTAATCACAGATAGGGTGGATAATAGATGTAAACATGGCATAATTTGGCTAATAAGCATAATTTCCCCCTCACGTAGTTGGTTACATATTTTTACATCCGGAGGAAGGTTTATTATGACAACACAATCGCAAATATTTTGTTTTTCAATAGCCATGTTTGTCAACTTTTGAAATACTTTTACATAAACAAATGACGTATTGAATTATCCGAAAATAGCAATATTTGTATTTTGGGGTACACATAGCTGAGGTGAGCATTTTCCGTCATTTCTTTTTTTTTTCTCCATAACAATACATGCTTACTTGAGAGGCGATACATGTAAAACATTGCTGAGCAAAATATTTGCAAATATAAAGTTCAATTTCTTTGCAAAGTTTGGTGAAGAAAATTTCTCCTTTTATTGTATTCTGATTACATGCGTTCAGATTTTTTCTGTCTGTCATCATTCATTTTGGCCGAATTGTACCTGCCATGACATATGGAAACGTTTCCTTGGATTTGTCTCATAAAATAAGTTGACCACAAACAACTCCCACACAGTGTTGAGTGCAGGGGGTCACGGGTCACTGACTTCATCGGGCAGGTAGTTCCATTATGAATGGGTAAATTCCGACAACAATAAACAAGTTTAATACCAGAAGAAAGCTAACGATTAGTATATTCGCTAGCCGCTCGCGATTATTTTTTCCGTACCACTAACGCGTCACATCGGCCAATTCTATTCCGCAGAGCGACTTGGTCAAAGACCACTCTCGAAACCGTACGGTCACCGTAACTGCGGCAAATTTGACCCCTGTTGACCAGTAATTTGGAGTGGAGCGGAAAATGTGTTTTTTTATTTGCTTTTGTGCAATGCTGAAAAGGAAAGTATTTGTATTCCTTTATATTTGAATTCTACTTTTATTTAGCTTTCAATTGATATAAAGTTGTATTTTCATCGAATAAGGTGGGGTGTTTTTTTTTAATCGATGGACGGTCATCCGGGTTAGGGCGTAAAATTGGTTTTAACCCAATTCTTCATTCATACCCAACAGAAGAATTAGTCTGAATCATACGAATAAGATACCTATGAGATAAATTTTTTGTATCGTAAATTATGTTTTAAAGGCTCATTTGTATGACAGACTGGTCAAGATCAACAAGAAAGCAGCTAGAATTCTTACAAATGTAGCGCAATCGAGGTAGGAAAAATTCCTTGTCTTTAATTGTTTTATTGTTTTTAACTTGAAGTCTGAATAACCATAGCAGTAAACCAACAGTTGAACAGGTCCATGCATTCCATGAAGATTTTTTTGTTCGCTAGACTGGTGCATAGAGCCTATAACCCATTGTGATTTATGGGGCGCAGGGGCATTTGTACAAAACCGTTCCAGGATTGATCCTTCATGCGGCCTCCCCGAGCAAGGTTCACATTTCTGATGTGGAAAATGTGTCATTGTTATACCCCTTTTCCCTCCCCAATCAAAACGATCTGGGATCTTGGATCCGCTATTGAACTGCTGAGTCTAATTAAAAGCTAAAGCCGTGATGATGATGATGATGATGATGCTGATGATGGTGATGATGATATGATAAGGGGGGGGGGGCTTGGGGGCAGTTGACCCCCAAATACAATTCAGACGTGGTTTCTTTCTAACTCGATACCAGTGATTTACAAATGTTGCTGAAATGACGAGATTTTCCGTTTATAGTAACGATGACAACACTAATAATAATAGCAATGGTAATAATAATGTTGATACATATAATGATATTGATATTAATAATAATAATATTAATATCTAAAATAAAAATAGCAATATTAATATTAATGATAATAATAGCCATAATGATAATGGATATACCCCCGATTTTCTCGTTACTTTACCCCTTTTTTATTAGAAATAATCTTGTGCGCCTGTCTGTGTTCTATGAAGAACTCAACTTCGAGAATGTCGTGGAAAGTCCATTGATAACGGTATGTTATGATGTCTTATATTCTAAACATTAATAGTGAACAAATGGTTTAATTTAGAGCAGTATTCCCTTGTGAAAGCAATTAGGGTATGCTGAAATGTGTTAAATTAATCATTCTTACTCTGATTCTCATCCTCGAAATATCTTTTTACTAATATTATGCTGTCCTCCATTTTAACGTTTTATAGTATACACAGATCTCTACAAAAATTATCTAAAAGATATACAGTTACCAGCTAAATTACTCATACCCTAACCAAGTTTGGTAATTTTTAAAAATGTGAGATACGCGCCTGATCATACCTATCCCACTATAAATATAATACATATAACGCATGTTAGTGACCAACCGCGTGAGATATCTCAAATGTATACATCATTTTTTTCTCTATTGAAAGGTGGAATCTCTTTTCGGAAGTTTAGGTGGATTATTGGGGCTCTACATAGGAATGTCTTTCATATCAGCGACGGAGATACTGGTCTTCATCTTCGAGTTACTTCGCTCTTCCTGCTCCAGGAGAGGCAATTCTTCCAAACATACTAAGGTTTCTGGACCCTAAGTCTGCCTCGAGCGACTTCAGAGACTACAAAGCTCAGCAGCCCGGCTTGTATTTTCTGCGCCGATTTGGACCCATCCTGCAAAACTCTCCAACTGGCCGCCTGTCATGCCTGTACGTCGAGGAATTCCGTTCAAAAACTTGAAAAACCTGAAAACATCAGGACCTTTTGCTTAAAAACTTATTATCGATAATAAATGCTAAAATGCTATGATAAATTAGCTCTCAGCCAATTAGATGCCACGACTTTAGAAGCTTACAACAGTTTTTGTAATTAGTTATTGATAACAAGTTTCTTATTTATAACAAGTTTAATGACGCAGGGCCCAGGACTTGCCTCGTTTGTCGACCCTCAAACAAACCTGCTTTACTCGGTCTCTATCTTCTGTACATATGGTTGACTGAGCTCTTCTCCAAGAGTGTTTTTTCGCCCAACCACCAGTGATATTTTGTGAGCCTTCATAAATCATTTTTGTTCATATTCTACTCCAGATTGCTTAAATTCAATGTTTCAAACACCTGTACATAAATGTATCATGACTTAAATCAATAATGTTTTTTTCTTTGTAAAAAAAGAGGGATAAAGCCAAATGTCTTTTACTGATTTAAAGTCAAAATGTATCCTATGTAAATGTGTAGCTTCTGTTGTAAATTTCTGAAATAATATGTCAATATTTATCTTAAGCAACTTCTAGCAACGATTATTTCTAGCACGGCTTAATTGTTAGTCGAGACAAATAACTTCAACTGTAAACAGCTGGACATAATGTGCTTAATTTTCACAGCCACGTCATCGGTGCTTTAGTGTGTAAACTTCAAATCTATTTTTCAGACAGTTCTACATTATTTTGTGCATTGTGTGTGTATGTATATCATCACCCATTATTGTTGTTAAATCTCGTACGATATGATCTGGGAATATTATAAATGCACGTGCATGTTCACTTTGCGATTAGCATTATAGCATATATGCTATTTTCAACCTTTAAACGTTTACCGTCGTGATGTTATATATTTTCAAATTATTTGGATCTGTTATTCTAATACATGTACCAGATAATGCCATGTGTGTATATATATGTATCAATGGAAACTTAGCTGCTAAATAAAAAAATTATGGTAATTCAGTTCATTTAGTTTTGGTCATGTGAATATATCTTGAAATAATTTACACTTCGTTTTTGTTGGGTGCCAGAAAGACAGGACGGACGCTAATTTGTAGCATTTTCCTTAGATTTATTTCCCTTCTGGCATGTCTGGCTATCGGCAGACGCCTTATTTCGAGCCAAGAAATTTTTCCTACCGATTGGACCCTTCGGAACATTAAGATAATCTGTCGAATCATGGGTACGGTTCTTCGAATGACCCGCTTTCAGATCAAGTTCTTGGTAACCGGTTCCATCGTCGGATACTCGTTCATAGAGGTCCAGTTCCATGTATGTATCCGTTCCGGGGAGATTGGTTGGTGTGGTACTGCGTACTGTGGCCATCTCATGCTCTTCTTGTTCAGAGGATTCTACTTTACATAAACGTCTGTAAGATTACACAAAACAATAATTGACATGTAACATCACAGTTCATTGAAGTTTGAGACTGATACGCTGTCAATATCATTCCAACATTATCATTAGTATAAACGAGTGATTACCCCCCCCCCCCCTCCCCCCCCCCCCCCACAAAAATAATCACAGAAATAACAAAGTCCGGAATGGCTTAGTAGCGAGTTACACATAGTTTTGCATGAATACTTATTTTCGAATCCCAAGCAATTGTAATGATGAAAGCATTAAAGCGAATTAATCACTTTTATTTCTTTGAATCGATAAAAGGTAAAAGTATAGAAACACAAATCAAATTGGTAAATTGATAAAAAGTAAATTGTTTCTTACTTTCGAAAAAAGAAGATCAAAATCAAGATGGCACAAAGGGGAGCTATGATTGAAGGGATGATACTGGCTGATAGAACAATACCCAGTGAGTACTGCTTTGCCCCTGGAATATCTGGAACGTGATTAAAATGGTTTCAATCTTTATCAGCAGATCATTTCATCTGCAATCGGGTCTTTTGTTTATGTGAAGGCCTTATTTATTCGGGAACTATACGGGCAAGGTATTTTTGTCCCATGCATACGTCACCAACAACATTACAGTTTTAAGTAAAAGTGATGATTCCATAAAGACAGTTTACATCTAGTAGAAAATTGCTAATTATTTTTAAAATAATCTATGAACAATAAATTATTATACATCTTATGAAAGAGTGCTTCATCCCGAATCATTTGGTATCATTTTTGTTTGGTATGTGTTTACACTTGGATGATCGACTTGGGCCAAACGGCTTATGTGATGTTTGAATGAAACAATGTGGATTTGGGTATCGATTCGGTCTTTGCAGATCCAAATAACATTCCTAACAAGATTAATCATTCCACACATCAATATTAATTGATATCATCCAAATCAGACTTATTATTGATAAGTTTATGAGGATATTGATGATGAACCTTCAGATAAATAAGGTTTCAGACTAAAGAACCTGAGTATTATAAGGATAACGATGATGATGATGATACATACATACGTACATATTGCTATTTATGTAGCGCCTTTACATAAAAATGCTCAAACCGCTTTACATTAGTAAATAAAACAGAATAATTATTTTGCTCTCCAAGCGCATACACTGTAAATTTCTTGTGTAAAGCTGTGTAAAGTTATTCAAAAAGCTATGCACCACATGAACCAGGCCTGGTTCATACAGTACACAACCTCCTTCACATCTCACATAGCTCCACACAACCCCTTGTCAAAAAAAAAATCACAAAGAAACCACATGAGTTTTTAATGATTTGGACTTAGGAGCAGGAACGAATGTTTCATAGTAGACTATGATAATGATGGTGGTGATTGTGGTGGTAGTTATGAACGTTATCATCACTATAATCATGCCCACCATGAGAGGAAAACTTAAAATACAAAACAAAACAAAAAACAAAATATGGACTTACTTTCTTCAACAAGTACAGCCTCAGACTGCTCACTCATTTGGCCCTCTCCATCGCGGTTCAGCATTGCAGCGGATAAAACATACTTGGTATTCGAGTCCAGCGAAGTCACGTGATAACCACTATATGCGTTCAGATGGACATCAACTTTGCCCTCAGGGACTGAAGTAGATCCAACGGCTTCCCAGTGGATTCTGACACCTGTGAACCCACCTCGACAATTGGCATCGGCAGTTGGCGGATTCTACAGTCAATAACGGTAAACGGAGAAACAAAACAAAAGAAGAACTAACGTTTTGAAGAACTAATTTGTTTGCCTATTTTTTGCAGAGGTAGCATGTTGCTCAGTAATGTTTTAACATTCATATATAAATTAAATTCGTTTCCATCTGTGTATGATATACACATCGAAACACAAAAAGACATTTACCAAACTGCTTGGATGGTATCGAAGGTTGTAAATTGGTTTGGTACAGGCGTGTTCGGTAAGCACGATATTACAAGCATACATATACTAAATATATAAATATATTTATTTATTTTGTATTAATCAAAAAATTCTTGAAGTGGGCTACTGTGTCCAGATTCAAAATAGGCGATGGCATCAAGAGTGTACCGTAATTATTTGGTGGGTACAATGCGAATTATAAAGGGCCATTATTTTGGGTGTAGGACATACCCTTTCATCTTCTTTTGACTTTTCCTTTGCCTTTTTGTCTCATTTTAATTTTCTTTTCCGTTTTTCTTTTTTTGGTTGGAGGGGTGTACATATTTTCTCACCTGCCAAGTGACGAGTATTGTTCCAGGAAGCTTGGACGGAGAAGCTGTGAATGACATTGGTATACCGGATGGTGCTGTTAAAATGAAGAAAGTGAACAGATACATGGCTTTTGCATGATTTGTTGTGTTCTTTGATGTGTTTCTCCCCTCACCTTTGATTTTCAAGATTGATCGAAGCGCTTAATAGATCAATCTTGTCAACGAAACTCTATGAATCTTATATTATTGAAATTACTCAAACAAAAGCCATTCAAAGAGAAGGCTAAATTCTAACAAAGATCAAAAGAACTGTATTCTCTTATTTTGTGTATGTTAGTTTGTAAGAACACCATAAAACACTTCCCCTAAAAGGGATTGTTTTTTAAATGTTCCTCGTTTACGTAATGTGATGAGATAGAGCTGCGAAAGTTTGGACAATTTTTTGTATGCGTGTGTAGTCCCATATACACATTATGTGTGCAGTACACATGACTTCCAGCAAGAATGGGTATATTTCCTACCATTTTGATGATTCCGAAACCTCACAGGTATGACAGTATACACATATTCTAGGTACTACATAATCAATCTTCCCCATTTCCTTTTTTTCTTCACAATGCAACCTCTTAATTAAAAATGAACTTTTTATTTTTATTTTAATGAAAGTTTATGAAAGCGTCAGCATCAGGGTCTATGTTATGAGTGGTTATGAAGGTTGAATAAACATCTCGTCTTAACAATGATTGTCACGCTTAGGCTAGACTAACCACGGAAACTTACGAGAACACTTTGTTCTTCCACGAATATCCAGTCTGGTTCCTTGGCCTCCTGGTCCAGGTCTCACTGCTGCTACACCAAACACGTAGTCCGTGTCTGAACTTAGACCAGCCACTGTTTCAGATGGTGCTAGGAGGTCAGTCTTGACCAATTCCTGAAAGTCATGTGATGGTGAGATGGCCAGCCTGTGAAACACGCGGTACCGCTCAAGAGGAGGATCGCCCATATCTGTTGTAGCATCCCAGGCGTCCCATATCAGCGTTACGGAGTCATTGGTCGATCCGCTCACAACAGGTCGACTTGAAATCTCGGGTGGAACTTCGGTCAAATAAATCAATTTTATCATCATAAACGTACATTTAACCTAACAAGGATTTACTTATCACTTCAGATCTGTGGAAGTCTAGTCTAGGAAAAATCTGGCAAGTTCAAGAACTGTTAATTTGTACATTCACAGATGCCAATAAACTTGATTTACATTCAAATCATTTTTGTGGCGGAAGACAAATTGACGTTCCTTCTAAACGACATCCTAGGCCCTATTTCTGCCAAAATTATCTATGTTGTCACAAAATGAGCATTATTTGAGAATTAAACAAAAATATATATATATATATACATGTAACCTCACTCCAAGCTCAACTACATTGACAAATTAATTTTAAAAATCGATTTAAGGGTTGGGAATAGTGTAAATGTATACCCTGCATAATAAAACACTTGTTGAAAATTACCAAACTTTAGGTTGATAATTCATTACATAATTTGATGAGTAACTGGATTTCTAGTATTCATGTATATTGATGTAAACTGCAAAGATCAACATGCAGGAAACTGACGAAAACGGCAGACAATATGCATGGACCGAGTTTTTTGTAGACACGGAAAGTTTGGCAAATGAATATTAAAAAAAAGTAACAATCTACCCGGAATCCGAGCGAATGTATATGCCTTTATTTTATGAAGGTGATATGTGAAGGAGATCCCTTTTACCACCAAAAGATAATATTTCACTCACTAAATGGACCATCGGCTACAAGATCCTCAGTCCTGAAGTTGTTGACATCAGAGAGAGTGCAGTAAAATATCCCTCCAACAACATTATTGACCAAAAATCTAACTTCTTGATTTTGGTTGTCGGTATCTTTTTCACTGGATGTGATGTTTATCTGGTTGAAACTTTCGTTACCGAATTTTCCGTAGAGCTTGAAAACTGGTTCAGCTGTAGAAAGGAGATTTACACCTTCGAGGGTGCAGTAAAACTGGGCGAACTCCCCCTTGTTGGCGTTGTCATACACCAAGGTGAACACTGCAGCAAGAAGTAAGTACATACAAATGAAACTACAAACAGGGACTTGGAATCTACGTGCGTCTTTGTTGTGTGCGTGTGCTGATAAGTGTGTGGGTGTGTATGCTGTGTGTTTGTGTATGTGTGTGTGTGTGTGTCGAAATGATGGATAAATTCATGTTTATAGTATATCAAAATGACATGATCGGTGAGTTGTCGGGAATTCCGGGCCAGACACTCATACACACCCACACGCACACACACAATCGCATAAACATCATTGTGAATACCTAAATGAAAAAAAGATTCAGTTGCATTGTTTGCAAACATTTATTAGATCATTTACCAGGCATGTTATGATCAAGGCACTATTTTGATTAATTGCCTCTACAGATATAATACCGTGATAGGTTTATATTTAGTTAACTTTGATTTGTCCAATCAGCTCAATGCAATCCGGAAACCAAAACAAAATTGGGTTATTTATCTGTCTCGTGATTTAAAGTGTATTAAAGTCAATGGCCCGTATTCTGAAGTATGGCTTAATTAAACCTGGGTTTAAATCTGAGATTTAGGCGCGACTGAGACTAGACTTAAACCTAGGTTTAAAATAAAACCTGACTCCAGAATACGGGCCAATATATATACAGACTAAAGTTATCCTATTCCAATTACCGCCCCCTCCCCCTACGAAAAATTAGTTGCGTATCATGGCGCCTGTTGTTTAATGGAGCCAGGCGCGCCGGAAGCAGTTTGGGATTGGGGGGGGGGGCAAACATTCCAGGGGGCTAACCTTCCAGGGGCAGTGACGTAATGAGAAAAAAACTTTCGGAAGGGGGGGCAGACGAAAAATCTGCATCACCACCATTCTTACACGTTACATGCAAGTAACGCGGAACGTTTTTCAAAGTGGAGTATTAACGATCAGGTAGAGCGTAAATTGGCGTGGGGTCCAGGGCATGAGCCTCGACAGGGGTCAAGGGGCTGAGCCTCCGAAAGCTCAGGGGTTTTAGGTATTTGATTATGGTTAGATGAGTATCCAGGGGCCCTCTTTAAAGCCATTGACGTGTTCCAGGGGGGGGGGAGAGCCCCCAGAAGCTCAGAGGTTTTTTAGGTGTTTAATTACGGTCAGATGAGCATCCAGGGCCCCGCCTTAGGGCCCTTGGTGTGGTCAAGGGGGCAGAGCCCCCGGAAGCTCTGGGGTTTTAGGTATTTAATTACGGTCAGATGAGCATTTTTTAAAACCTTATTTGTGTCATTGGCAGGTCACTTATTTTTTTCTCTGTCTTTCTTTCTTTTTCTCTTTAACATACTTTTTCAAAAAGTGAGGGGGGGGGCTCGAGCCCAGCCACTTTGCAGACCATGACATAAAGGTTTCTAAATAAGCGTATTTTTCGCCCGACTGTAATTTGGGAATTTTTTATTTTCCAACAAACGCATAAAAAGGTATGACTTACCAAAAAATGGAGAAAAAATACTGGAAAATCATGTCATAAAAGCAACATTTGTAAATCACTTGTATCGAATAAGAAATACACCCCCCCCCCCCATCAGTACGCCAGCGTCCAGGGGCTCCTTTCTTCTCAACCCTATAACAAAAAAACAGGCACGCTTTCCCATTCTCGCACAATATGTCCACGATATGCGCGTATCGCTATTATAAAGACCTCCATTAATACATACCGTATAGGTGGCATGCGCAATGTTTATGAATTTTAATTCCTGTGAACTTTTCTTTTCTTTGAATGGAATTGTATATGTGATTTAATTCAGGTTTTTATTATTCTTATGTTTTTGGGGTTGAAATTGAAAACCATAATTACTCCTTTACTGCTTTTTTTTTTTTTTTTTTTTGGAGGGGGGGGGGGGCGTTTTTTTGGGGGGGGGCAAAATGTGTTTTGCCCCCCCCCCCCCCCACTTCCGGCGCCTATGAATGGAGCATCATAATTATCCAGAAATTGTCTAGAGGTTTCAATCAGTGTCACCTAGACCGGCGAAGATTTCGAAAGTGAAAACGCAAGCAAAGCGCCTTTAAAAGAAAAAGTTCTGGGTTACGCAAAGATGCCAATCACAACGAAAGAAGAAAAGAGAATCGTCATGAGTGATGACACGTAATGACCACAAAGGTTTTTAAAGTCAGTTGTTTCCTGTTCATGAGTTTTGAGCTTCAATGTGTGACAATACCGTCTGCTATTCAGAAAAGTAAGGAAGAATGTTATATTTAGTTATGAAATTTCTCAAGGTACATGTATCTTCTCTAGGGCTTGTTCGGGGTCGATTGCAACATTTGTCCATACATCTCTGTTTTCTGCCATCCTAGTGCACTCTTGCAGTGTCATTCCCCCCAGTTAGTTCTTGGATTTCCCTCTTAGTCTCACGGTAACCTCTACTTTTCCTTCCAATAATTATTCCAGCAGACTCTGATGTCTTTTAATGTGGCGAAAGTATTTTGATTAATTTGGGCTATTACTCAAAGAAATCTACTGTTTTTATACCACTCATCACTTCTTTCAAAACTTCATAATTTTCTTCGGTTTCTTGTCTGATTTTTCTGAAAATTTGAAATAAAGGTAATACATTTGAGTAGTTCTTTTATAGCAAAGGGTTGATTTATTTGCTATTTTGTCCTTTAAAATCCGGAGATAAATTAGTAAATTTCCTACTTCTTTAAATCAAAACTATACTTCAGAACACACATAAGGTTGAGCTATGGTTAAGGTAATGATATTGTAAGGTGAGTGAGCTCTCTCTCATTATATGTAAGATCATAAAAGAAACGTTCCCTGAAAAAGAATTTCTGTCTAATTGAAAATAAAACGAGAAAAATGCTGAAAGAAAAACTGTCATTCCAAATGTGTTTGTGTAGTTCCATGAACAGGCTTCTGTGTGCAATACAAATGAATCTTAGCAAAATTGAGTTAATTTCTTATCACTTTGATGACTCCAGAACCTTACACAAAACCTTTCACAAATACTTTGAAACAGTTTCTTTCATAATATCACCGCTTGACTAGACATTTTAAAAAATTCAGCATAAGTTTATATAAAATAAACAAACAATTTCCTTCAGGTCTTACCTTGGCAATTTAACCCTGTCCTACCTCGTTCACACTCGGTAGAATCTCCCGTACAGACTCCAGTGAACCGGTTACACTCTCCTGACACACAGTGACATGTCTCGGTACAGCTAGCACCAAACTGACCCCGGTCACACTCTGTTTTATGGAAGTATAATATTTGTCAAATCATGAATACGGTTCAAACTCGGTAGAATATACCGTACAGACTCCAGTGACCCGGTTACACTCTCCTGACACACAGTGACATGTCTCGGTACAGCTAGTACCAAACTGACCCCGGTCACACTCTGTCTTAAGGAAGTATAATATTTGTCAAATCATGGATACGGTGGAAATTCATTTGTCGTGGTGGTGGTGTCTGTCGGTCAAAGTCTAACCAGATAATCAGTTACCTTTAATTAGAGTTAAAAAACATCGGGGTTATCTGTCCGGCCGAAAAATACACTGTTCCCCGTTATTATTATAGGGGGTGCTCTTCGAAGTTTGTTAAGTGGTTTGTTTGTTTATTCATTTGCTTACCTTTATTTTTCAAAATGAAAAGTTCTTTATTGTACAAAATTGCATTTCCAAAATCGATTTCAATCGTAAGATAATAAGAATTAGTAAGTCATACATAGTGGGTTTTTCATGATGTCGTACAGTAATACATTTCACATTTCTGTAACGTATACGGTCAGTGAATAAAAATGACAATATTTAAAGAAGACACTTTTTGAGTGGCGTTTCACCGCCCCATATCTGTACAAGCCTTAATGCGACATACCTGTTAAACAGTCCAATCCTTTGTATCCTGGTGAACATGAACATCCATAGGGATCAAGTGTGCAGAATTGGAATCCCCGATGAAACCAGGGGCAAATATCAGTGATGTTTTCACCGCAGCCTAGATATTAAATAGTTACTTTTAGCACGTTTGGATAATTTACATCTGTTCAGTTATAAATTTAGAACTCAATAGCAACATTTCACCTGCCATTCCACAGTGCCTCTTGCTATCACGTGTCTTAAATAATTCTTCATCCCCCCACCCCCTTAACCACATGAATTTGTCGATCTTGACAATATAAAATGATGCATTTTGGTAAATGTCACATTCATTGAAGCATAGTATTGATATATTAACTGCTATAATTATGAGAAGCATCGCTGTTTCTATAGGCTCAAGGGGACGTTACATTCTGCTATGACCACGAGGCGCGCCGGGAGCCAGTATAGAAACAGCTATGCTTCGAATATTAAAGCATTCCATATATCTTTTAAATACCGAATTCACACAAAAAATCTACAAAGAATTCTTACCTTATCCTTTTATTTAGTAAAGACTGGTTAAAACATCACAGAAAATCTGAGGCACTGTCTGTAAATCTTCGCTGGAAAGTTGCCTGAAAAAGGCTGTATGTAACGATCATTCGGAATCGCACACACACTGCACTGTAAGTGGTATCCGCTTGCACATAGAAACTTTGTACACGTTAACCAATGAGGATCTCAGCAAAATGCACTTATGTATTTATACGGCCCGTTACCCGGGGCAACGGGCATCTTTTAAAAAAAGTATTGACCGGTAGAATGGAATGGCTAAAATCACAACTCCAATTTCGAGCAATCGGATGACTAGATGTATTCAACATACTAAAGAGAGGTATAAAACAAGTAATATTATATAGCTCTTAAAGATACAAAGTTGCGATTGGTCCAAATCTCGTCATGTAATATCGATTGCGAGATAGTAGTTAGCATATTTTACTCCCGGTCATTTTTTGTGTTATTAAATTACTGTGGGCGTAACCGATTTGATCTCCCATGTTGATCCGCCTATTGGCTTTATTATGTATCAATATTTGCATAGGATGGACAGTGTCATTAAATTAAAGTGTATAGAACCTTTGTAATAGAAGAACATGGACCCAATGAAACGCAAAATACCAAACCTGAGGAGTGTTTCACAAAGACAAAGATCGACTTTAATTAAACAGGCTTTTCATGCCAATGTTTGCTCTCACCATTATGATTTTCAAATAAATATGTTTTCCTTTAATAATTATCAAAAAATATAATTTCTGTAGATATGTGACCATGATGTGTACGTCCCTTGATAAACCAGTGCCAGTAAATGGTGACTGCAAACAGTGGCATGAACGGCCTGCCATAGTTGGGTCCAACTTAAAGTCGATCTTAGTCTTTGTGAAACACCCCCCTGATCTTACCAACAAAAAAATGACAGTTATCTCCCCGGTATCCTAGGCCACAGATACATGTCCCTGTTTCACCATGGCAGACCCCTCCATTGTAGCACGATGGGCATGTAAGCACACATCCACTAGATACGTTGTAGCGTCCAGCAGGACAGGCTGAAATCCAAACAATTAGTTGTTTTCAAGTTTAGATTAAACATTTCAACCTTTCTCCCGTTATTCTCGTATTATTAATGGAATGAGATTGCTATTGCCCAGTAGCAGAACCCTTGTTTTTTTTCGTTTTTTTTTTCTTTATATATTTTGTTTTGAGATCGAGAAAAATGTAATTGCATAATAATATTGGGGCTAGGGGCACCAATACTAATGTAAATTGATTAGATAGTAGGTGTTCTGTCATCTGATTTTTCATGTTCTTTTCTCCTCTTCCTCTTGCCCCCTCCCCAATCCCCTCTCTCTCTCTCTCTCTCTTTTTTCCCGTCATTCGAGGGGCACATAATGGCACCACAACCGAGTTACGCCGTAAACCCATAGTCAAATTCGAAGTTAAGGCAATGTACTGTGTTTTTAAAGGTGGTAACTATAGTCAGATTTCTCACATACTGTAGTTTAGAAGGAGTCCCAAAACGACGTTACCACAACTCTATGTTTTTTTTAAATGATTCTCAAGATTGACAATATCAGTCTAATGAACCTTCAGATATCGTTTCCAGAAGGCCTCAGAGACCTCGTGTTGTAGCCCCAAAACATGAACTTCGTGATTTATTAATTCTACGTTTATTTTAATAAATCTTCAACTCCAATCAAGAATTTGTTTTAGTGACTTTGATTTATCTTCGTTTTCTACACTTCAAGAACTAAAGTGATACTTTAACATTTTCTGAGTCGGTACTAGGCGGGGCGGCTTTGGCCACCGGGCCGTCTCGCCGTGGGCAACCCAATTGTATTAAGCGCTATATAAAAATTAAATATTAAATATTAAATATTATTATTATTATTATTATTAATAACTCGGTTTTTATCCCCCCCCCCCCCGAACTGACACGCCTCGTCCTCCCAAAAATTGAGGCGTGTCACACAGACGCTTTGCGTAATATCAATCCACCCATACCCCCCCCCCCCCAAGACTAGGAGACAAACTTAATTACATTAATTTGGGCTAATATTATGTTACGGCGTCCAGACCAAGACCGAGGTTGTACGTTCTGTCTATTCTATACTGTAGTTACCTCTGACAATGAGTCTAAGCAATCCAGCGCGTGCCAGCTCCCTTTCGCCTTCCAAGTAAAGCTCATAGACACCAGCGTTGGAAGTATCTACTTCTCCTGGGATTATGTACACTGTCGTTTGTCCATCAGTAGATGCGGGAGAGAAAAGAGTCTTCGAGGGATCCGCCATTGTACCATGAAACCTCCAGATTCTGACTGTATCACTCGAATTAACCTCGGTGAAACCCACGGTAACGTTCACGTCGCCCTTGTTGACTGTTTTGGTAAACCTGCCTGTTGTTGGAACAAATTTAGCTGGAAATGAAAAGATCAGTAAAAATGAAGAACATTTTTAAAATTGAATTTATGCTGTAAATCGTAGGTCGACAAACACTGCTATAGGAAGTGCAGGACTTAGTAGAAAGTCAGTTGCATGCCATGCCGTTAAACGAACTATAGATACAGGAGATGAGGTTTATTAAGGTAATATTTTTTAGATTATAGGCCTATTCCAAGCAACCCCCCCCCCCCCCCCTCCGCCATCCAGATGATGGGATGACGCCCATTCGATCTCTGGACCAACAATGGATGGGAGAGAGTGTTATCATCTGTTTTTTGATTATTTTTGTTTACACTTTCATTTCCTCTTTCTTTCGTTCCTACCTCTCAATCTTCATATGCCCTTGGAAAAAGTAAAGAAAGAGGAAATTGAAAGTGTAAAAATAAATAATAAAAACCCTCTTCCACACCCACCCATTAATCGATGGCATTGTTGGTTCATTTAGTAAGACATCCCCCAGCCCCTCCCTCCTACCCCCTTCTAGGATAGCTCGTTCATGGCTATGCCAACGCTACACCACTGGTAAAATCAATTATAAAACGCATAACAAGTTTATATATCATTCTATTATCGATGTATGACGTTCTTTCTTTGGAAAGTAAAACAAAAAAATAAAAAATAAAAAAGTGAAGAGATGATAATTATAATTATATTTACCATCGGATCTGACAAAGATTGTCTGGACCACTGTGCGTTGTCCATCTTGAAATGTGACGTCACAGTAGAATACACCATACGATCGATGTGAGGATGTGTTGAGGGGTGTGATGTAGAATCCATTGCCATGGTCAACGAGTCTTGGAGGAGGGTCATTTGCAGTGTCGCTTCTGTTGTTTTGGGGGTAGACATAACGCCCTGACGTCACGGTAGCATTGATATCAGGAGTGATACAATAGATGAACGGAGAGCCAGTCTCCGTGCTGGTGTAGCCATGGCTGAACGTAGCTACTTGAGGAGCTGCTATTATAGCTGAATGGAATGGTATGGAGAATTAAAGAAATAAATTATTGATGAAGAAGTTGTAATTTGATTACGCTTTTGTCTACTCTCTCTCTCTCTCTCTCTCTCTATCTCTCCTTCTCCCCCCCCCCCCTCTCTCTCTCTCTCTCTCTCTCTCTTTCTCTCTCTCTCTCTCACACATAAAAGCGGTGGAGTGGAAATCTACTCTTTACAAAAAAGAACTCTAACACTCCACTTTTCTCTCCTCTCCAAAATTTTGCGTTTATGGGATTCCGCTTCAAACTTGTGGTTTGATTTGCTCTTCTGGAGTAGAATCCACTCTTCCTAGCGTGGATTCCGACTCCAAAACGAAGTACGTGGTCCCCTAATGTGGGTTTGACTTGTTAACAAAGTAATTACTCCCTTCTCCCTCTCTCTCTCTCTCTATATATATTTTATATAATATTCAAACATTATAACAATTTGTGTAAACCAGTACTCCCCTCACTGTGTTGAAAATCAACCATAGTTCTGTCAATGTACGGGGCAGAATTGACTCCCCCCCCCCCCCCCCCCCACGCCGCGCGCCCCCTACTTTGAGAGAGAAAAAAGGACTCGAGAGTCCGTTGTAAAATAAAAAAAAAAAGGGTTTTTTAATTTAAACATAAAAATCAAGTGGCACAATTGTGTTTGATGCAAGATTATTCTCTCAATGATTAAGAGCTTGAGCAGTTTTGGAATCGACAAATCCTGCTCTTTATTTATATCTGACAAATATCTTTTCACAAGTCACAACTAAACATAAGTAGAGCTCGAGTTATTATGGTAAGGAGAGATTCAGTTTGTAAAGGCTTTTTTTTTTAGTCTTGGGTTTATACAGTGCGTCCCAGAAAAAACGAAACCGAGTATTATCGATGTTTTATTATAATTTAACTACAACTATAAAATGACAAATGACACATAATTGTAAAGCTTAGATCCTCTTATTTCATTTGATGTAACTGATATGATGCATATTTCATGCGTGAGTGATTTAAATCAATTTGAACAAAGGATCCAAAAAAGTCATTTGGCGGACGGTATCTGAATTTCAAAGAGAAAATCACATTTCTAATAAAGTTCATTTTTTGCCCTTTCATAATTATTATGACACCTTAATCAGGAAAAATGAGCTAGGAATAATACAGTTCTGTTTGTTGAAAGCAACGCTTGCATTTCCATAATTGTATTAAACGAAATTCGTTTTCACTGGCTGTCT
Source organism: Strongylocentrotus droebachiensis (assembly GCA_035222895.1). NCBI lineage: Eukaryota > Metazoa > Echinodermata > Echinoidea > Camarodonta > Strongylocentrotidae > Strongylocentrotus > Strongylocentrotus droebachiensis. Next base: position 220,174 of record JAVYIG010002523.1, on the reverse strand, counting down.
GCCGTAGCAACAAACAAAATTGACGAAAGATTTAACTCCGTTTCGTTGGCAATCAGCCATGTATGAAGTCTTTCGTCTATGGCTGATCGTCAACGAAACGGAGTTAACTCTTCACCGTGAAGCAGCAGTTACACTGGAAGAAGAAAATAACAGTGATTTCCTATTGAAACCTATTTACTTATATTAGCCAATACTGAACATGTTCAATTGGTTTTCAACATTTGGACATTATTCTTGTATGCTCTTTCGGAAAATGAATTTAAAATTTGGAAGCCCTAAACATAGTTTTTTGATGACGTCACACTTGACCACTCTAATATAGATGATCAAATTATTGACAGCTTACACTAAAGGTTTTAATTATTAATCACCCTTCATTTATTGTAGCATTAATACATTACCCTGCATTATTCATTATTCATTGTTTGGACGATTTGTCATCAGCATGATTTTTGTAATCATTCTAACCCTGTTATTTCATCAACTCTAGTTTGTCACCCATGTTGTGTACGATAGAGCGACCGATAATCGAGTTTGGAAATCAACCGAGAATCCGAGATATACAGACTCACGGCATTTACTTTCCCTAAATTCAATCGTTACAGTTCTATGCTCTGGAACTTCTTGAGCTATCCAACCGTGAGATAAATAGTGAAAAACGAAACGGATTCGGGGTGCATGTAAATGGCAAAGTGGCAAACTTTGAACGAGCCTATATGATTTATGTGTGTTTTATAATATATAAAACAATTCAATTTATATAATTCCTTAATAAATAATAAATAATAATAATACGTATGATTTATAAGGCGCCAAATCCACTTGACAGTCAAATGCTCAAGGCGCAGCTTGTGCAAAAGATGAAATACATACAAAATACATTTATACAAAGTGCGATAGGAAAGGTACATACAGGAAAGGTTATGGTAATCAATTATAAGCTAAATTAAACAGATATTTCTTAAGATTGTTTTTTAACACTTCAGCAGAACTGCTATTCTTAATCCATTGAGGGAGAGTATTCCACAATGAAGGTCCAGCATGAGCGAAGGTTCGCTCCCCCCCCCCCCCCACTTTGTTTTAACCCTAGGAGTAACAAGTAAGCCAGTTTTGAGGACGTAGCTGTCTAGAAGGAAAGTAATGCTTAATCAAGCCGATGTTATACTGCGGAGCAGAGCCATGTATACAGTGAAATAATAGCAAAATAATCTTGAAAACAACACGTTGAGCCACGTGTTATTTTAATGTTGCATTTCTTTGCGATATTAATAGTTGACACTCTTTTAAATCAAACATTTCTAATATTTGTTTGCCTTTTCTGCATTATAGTGAAACTGAAATGTATCTCATACGTATAATTTTGTTTTATCAGTAAACCAGATCCCCCAGAAAACCAAGTTGATTAACAAAATTAAAATAATTTACAATGAAACATTAAAATAGGCCTATACATACCTACAAATATATTTCTTTAATCCTCGATTTTCAGTATATAGGTTCCTAACCATTAATTTATCATGGTAATTCAGAGAAAGATAAATAATATGTTTACATACCTCTATTTCCATAAAACAATACAGCTCCGACTACCAACCACATTATATCCATACTTTCAGAATTTAACAGATAGCTGTAAATTTTCACGATTCCCTTCTATACTTCAACTGAGAATGATCAAATCACTCGAAATCACTTATAACTAAACTGACAGACTAAACCAAAATCATGTCATCGGTAAATCGAGAATGTGATAGAGAATGTGATATGAGAAACTGTCGCTATGACAGGCCCATATTAAGATATAACTGTATTGGACATAAAATGAAAGTGAGAGAGAATTAGATAATTTTGTATTCGTTGATGTCTTTGGAAAGAAAAACTTTATCAGCGTTTCATAATGGTAAGTGGGTAAAAGCCCTAAGAAAAAAAAGACATATCATGTTTTTTTTTATTAAAGGGAAATCCAACCATTGATTTTACTATGTACATGCATTTTCTTTGTATTGTTTTAATATTGTGACATGGAAAATAAATACCAATACCAATCTTAAAAATAAAGAGTGTGTAATTCTTTTTGGCCAAGAAATTTCTAAAACGGTTTACTTGAAGTGTACAGCCAAGGGATCACACATATACGATTTTGGTCACAATAAGGAAGTCTAATTTATTTTTCACCTTATATAATACACTCCGTTTATATTCATACTGGTAGCGGTAGAGCTTCCGAATTCGAATTGTGGTTACTGCTCAGGTTTATTTTAATAATTTACTTCTAGTAATTCTATAGATCGAGCACTGTAAAGCACAATACCCCCCCCCCCCCCCTCACACTCCCTTCCCATTAAATGGCGGGGAGGGGTTTGAATCCTTATGAATGGAGAAAACGGAGAGGAAGATCGCGGAGGAAGATAGGAAGAGCTGAACAGGCAACATTTACACAAAATACGACACAGCCGTTTAAACACACTCCCCTATATTATAACTCATATCATTCTATAAGTTCTCTCACATTTCACCGACACCCCCCCCCCACCCCCATGGTATAGGGCGGCGATTTCTTTTCATGAGCGGGGGGGGGGGGCAAATACGAGGGCCAAGGCCAGGGACCATAGAAGTGAACGAGAGAAGCTAAGTGTGTTGCAGTCTTTAGTCAATATTTGCTATTATAATACTTTTTTGTTGTTGCACTTTTTCAAATTTTCCGGAGCGAGCAAGGGGTATAGGCTACGACGTGCCCCCCCCCCCCCCCTCCCCCGGGATCGCCGCCCCCTGCATGCTAGTACCAGGGAGTTGGGATCTACCTTACTCTACTGTGTTCTTCTTCTTCTTCTTCCAGTTAAGTACGCCGTTGGCATATTATCGTACTTGTGTTAAAATGATAAACATCATTGAGATGCAGTCATAGGTGTTCCAAATCGTATCGGAATCTAGTTTCATACCCAGTCTATGCCTACCATTAGCTCTTTATCTGCACCAAACACCCCAGTCTGTTAGATAAATTTGATATGCACGCTTTACTTAATGAACTTTTATCATACTTTTCGTTGAAGAGATAGACTATTTTTTCTTTTTAATTGCAATATAGGCTTTTTTTTTGCGAATGATATTATATTGAAATGTTACAGATAATAAAGCGAAACCTTATCGTCTGAAGCTCAGGCTAATCACAAAACGGCGTCCATATCAACGTCAACATCATCGTAGCATTGTTCGATATATTTTTAGCATTGTTTGACCTTTTAATACATTTTAGACTGGCTCGGAAGTGCACAAGAAAATGGCAGACGGATCTGGTGATAAAAATGAAGAAAAGACCAAAGGTAAGTTGAAATGAATGCCTAACAAGACTCCGCAGCAGCTCCTCCCACGACTGATCCCGCGGCTCCGGGAGTAGGCCGGTGCGGGCAACGGTGTCCGTCGTCACGGTCGCCGTTGGCGGTCACTGTAATGCATTACATTGCGGTGCAACTTTTGGAATCCAGGACCAGTGAAATGAAAGATGCTCTACGAGCTACGTACTCTACAGATCGAATTCCCCTTCCTTTCGTCCTCGTCGTTTCCCTCCTTCTTCTGTTTGCTTGACCATTCCATCGAGGAATTAAAGTAACCTTTCTTTCTTTTTTCCTAGGATTTTTAAGAAAAAAAGACTTATTTTTGGGATAACAATAAAAGATATTATTACTTGGGTCTAGATCTATATTAGACCGAATTTTCCGTCTCTTTCGTTCGTTAGCCTCTTATTGGGGTAGGGTCGGCCGGCTCTCTCTTTAGAGACGGAAACCGTTTAATCACATGTCCTTGCTAACGCCACGACCAACTCTGGTCGTAGCGTTTTGCCCCCAAAATCCCCCTAAATGTCATTTTACCTCGTGTATATCCAAATGTAAATTAGGCCTAGTGTATAATAATTCGGTTCCACTTACTAACTTGCTTGAAATAATCCGTTTAATAATGGTCCCTTTTAAGGAAATTATGGGTCTAAATTGACAGCCGTGTTGAAAATCTTGCAAGTCGTGTTAAACTCTCGCTGCCGGAGTCATCTAAATCAATCTCATCCCTTCTAGTCTACGCCGAAGGCAAAATGATTATGAAAGAAAAACTGTGATAACGCCATTACGAACGTGTAGATGGCGCACAGTTTTTCCTTCATAATCATTTTGCCTTCGGCGTAGACTAGAAGGGATGAGATTGATTTAGATGACTCCGGCAGCGAGAGTTTAACACGACTTGCAAGATTTTCAACACGGCTGTCAATTTAGACCCATAATTTCCTTAAAAGGGACCATTAAACGGATTATTTCAAGCAAGTTAGTAAGTGGAACCGAATTATTATACCCTAGGCCTAATTTACATTTGGATATACACGAGGTAAAATGACATTTAGGGGGATTTTGGGGGCAAAACGCTACGACCAGAGTTGGTCGTGGCGTTAGCAAGGACATGTGATTAAACGGTTTCCGTCTCTAAAGAGAGAGCCGGCTGACCCTACCCCAATAAGAGGCTAACGAACGAAAGAGACGGAAAATTTGGTCTAAGACTATATTAGCCCATTGTGCTTTGTGGTTGACTTTCAGGAGAGGTAATTTAAGTATGAGAAGAAGAAACAAATTCCTTGTACTAGTAGTTCTTCAGTTGTAAAGTTACAGTGACACATACATGTAGGTCTAGATCTAGTCTAGTCTACTGTCTAGATCAATGTTATGGATAATCTAGACTAGGTGTAGGCCTAGGTCTAGTCTAATTTGGTTCATCAACGGTTTCTTTTTCGGGTGTGTTTGTTTTTTAACACAGCTAACATGCAATTTCTAATTCTATCTTTTATCTCACACAGACCTCTTGACCCGAGTCACATGACTACCAACTTCATTGATATGTTGCTGAGAATTTTGTTCTCTTTCTATCTTAGTAGCACTCATGGGCGTCAATCCTTACGTAATACGTAATACGTAATACCTATTGTTGAATGAATAGATCATCCCCCCCTGAACAATAGGTATCAATTACAGATCTACGCCCATGGTAGCACTGTCATTCTTGTAAAAAGAAATCATGATGACAGTGAGTTTTTAGATACTGATAATAATAATCATAAAGAATACTTACTAAATACTTGGGTAGTTAAGTTAGCATAACGAAATGACGTGACACAAATAGATGCGTCCGAAATGCAAAAGAAGAAATGGTTGATGATGTTTGTGAATTCAAAAGTTCTTTTTTGACATATTTGAATGAAAGTTTAGGTAAACAATAAGCCTAGTCAAGATAGTTTAGGCCATGTAAAATTGATTTCATGTTGATCGTCCCCGCCCGCTTCCTTTTTTCCGCCCGCCTCCTTATATTTGATATTTGATATATTTTCTTTTTATTCAGAAAACAACACAGAATACTTACCATATGCATCTTTTCCACCTTTTCTTCAAATACGCTGTTCAAATATTCTTGTACAAACATACTAAGACTCTAGAAAAAATTGTATTGAAATGTAGAGTGGTTGATATGCTATATGATCGGCGATATGCTGAAGTGAAGCTGCGCTAAAAAAATGATGCGATAATGCATGCGCTGCGCATGCATTTATCGCATGTATATGCTTGAGTCGAGGAGCTAGCTAGAGATGAGTCGATCGAGTCGACTGATCATCGCATCGCAGATACCTCACGATAGCGCGACCGCGCTCTAGCGCTGGATTTCAGACAGCATGCATGCGTGTAAATGCATGCGCATGCAACGACTTCCATACCTTGCCGACGATATATCTTGGACCCGAGAGAAAATACACTGTAGGATATAGAGCAATGTAATGCACACACTTATCAAAACAAAAATGACAATATATTTACAAATAAATATTTAAAATAAAGGCAACATTTAATATTTAAAAATAGACAAAAAGAAACCTGTTGAAGAAAGCCAAAATTGATATTTTAGGGCAAATCAAACTCACTACAGCAACGTTGGTTGATGTACATATTCAATTATATACTATTTGTACACGCGGCAGCCATCTTGGGAAAAATATCAAATATCAAATAACATGGTACACCCTCCTCCTCTTTTTCAAAAAATCCGGACGATCAACATGTAATCAATTTTACATGGCCTTATGTAGACTATTATTACCAGCTCTTTATCCTAACGATGTGCTTCTACATGTACCTCTCGGTCATAAGGCCATTAAAAAATATATACATGTTTAGCGTCCCCGCCCGCTTCCTTTTTGGGGGCCGCCTCCTCTTTGTTTTTTTTGTTTTTTTTTTTATTTTTTTTTAAAGAAAAAAAACATGAAAAACACTGCTAAAATGAATGAATTTCTGACCAATGCGATAATGCATGCGCTGCGCATGCATTTATCGCATGTATATGCTTGAGTCGAGGAGCTAGCTAGAGATGAGTCGATCGAGTCGACTGATCATCGCATCGCAGATACCTCACGATAGCGCGGCCGCGCTCTAGCGCTGGATTTCAGACAGCATGCATGCGTGTAAATGCATGCGCATGCAACGACTTCCATACCTTGCCGACGATATATCTTGGACCCGAGAGAAAATACACTGTAGGATATAGAGCAATGTAATGCACACACTTATCAAAACAAAAATGACAATATATTTACAAATAAATATTTAAAATAAAGGCAACATTTAATATTCAAAAATAGACAAAAAGAAACCTGTTGAAGAAAGCCAAAATTGATATTTTAGGGCAAATCAAACTCACTACAGCAACGTTGGTTGATGTACATATTCAATTATATACTATTTGTACACGCGGCAGCCATCTTGGGAAAAATATCAAATATCAAATAACATGGTACACCCTCCTCCTCTTTTTCAAAAAATCCGGACGATCAACATGTAATCAATTTTACATGGCCTTATGTAGACTATTATTACCAGCTCTTTATCCTAACGATGTGCTTCTACATGTACCTCTTGGTCATAAGGCCATTAAAAAATATATACATGCAGGCCTTAAATTTCAACATTTTTAGGGCAAGGCCACTTTTCTGTAGGGCACATTCCTATATTACAGCACCAATGGGAAGAATTGGAAAGGGCACAAAAAATCTCCAAGGCCAATGAGAGGGGCATTGAGGCCAATCAAAGGGGCATCCAAGGCCTGGCCTTGGATGGCCTTGGATTAATTTAAGCCCTGTACATGTTTAGCGTCCCCGCCCGCTTCCTTTTTGGGGGCCGCCTCCTCTTTGTTTTTTTTTTGTTTTTGTTTTTATTTTTTTTTAAAGAAAAAAAACATGAAAAACACTGCTAAAATGAATGAATTTCTGATTTTAAAAAAATAAATAAAAAAAAGTCGGCGGCCATCTTGAAAAATAGCCCGGCTGTCAGGGAAAATGTACCGAGCGGCCATTTTGAGCGGCCATTTTGAAATAAAAAATAAAAAGGGCCTCCTCCTTCCTATTTTTCGAAAAAACAGGACGCTAAACATGTTTTGTTTTTTATTTGGCCTAATAAGAATTTCCAACAATTATGCATTTTGCGTTCGGGATGCATTTCGCTGAGCTAACTGATGCATTACATGTTTGTATCATTGGGCAGATAACTCTTTACATGGAACCCGCATCACACCCCAACTCTTGAAGATACAGAGTGGAGAGTTCGAGATGGATAGCATCTTTAGCCTCAACCTCAGACAGCAAGGTAACCAATAAGATCATAACAGACTTTATACCAGATGATTTAATAGAGACCGATGTATGTACAACATTGTACAGTGTAGCTCATGAGGTTGGAAGCATTTCTTCCTTACATCTATCTCTGAATGTGTATGGTTTATTCTTGAAAGATAATGTTGATATTTATCTCAGAACTTTTATTGACCATCTCTATGACTCTTTAGATTTATCAATAAACTTCTGCGAAGATATAAACTTATATCCATCAAGAATAAAACATATTCTCATAATCACTTCATGAAAAAAGGAGGCAGGCCTTGACACTAACAGACGCCCATCACTCATCGGCGACCAAAATCTGGGTCAGGACCCTGTTTCATATAACTTGTTATCTAATATCAATAACAAATGCTAAATATCTATAACAAATTTTCTCTCAGCCAATCTGAAAGAGATAAGAAAAAATAATTCCAACTTTATTAGATTGTATCAATGCACTTCTCTCCTCTCATTTTGGATGGGAAGGAATAGTCCTCTCCAAAAGGAAGGACTTCCTCTGTGATACAGCTACAATGTATTACATACAAACAAATTTTGAGCTGCCTAAATATTGCTAAATTTTAAGTAGTGAATAGTTTGCAATGATAATCACAAAATAGATTTTTTTTTTTTTTTAAATGATCAGCAAGTTGGAAATATTAAATATTAAATGTTCTGACCCAATCCACTCTCAGTCTCTAACTATAAGTTTTTTTAATTAATTTGGCCACTAACGTCTTATTTTAAATGTTCGATGTTGTTACCCCCCCCCCCCCTTCCTCTCCAATTTTTTTCATTTATCTTTCATGTCTTTTCCTCTTTTTGCAATGTTTTGTCCATCCATGTGCCTGAATCTTTATTACCTACAACATATCTGCCTTTCCTCTTTCTCTCTCTCTCTCTCTCTCTCTCACTTCTTCACTTCCTCGCTAAACTCCTCCCACCTCTTTATCTCTATATCTATTTTTCTGTCTTTCTATATCTATCTCTCTCTCTCTTTTTCTCTTTCCTGTCCCCCCCCCCCCCCCCCTCATACTTTATACATCAGATATTGATGATCTTGGACCTATTGGATCTTGTTCTTGCCTTCAGCGATTGGACATCAGTAGGAACGACCTGACAAGCTTGAAGGCCCTCTCCCCTCTCAAGCAGCTCATCTCCCTGAACGTAGCTGCTAACAGAATATCAAGTCTGGGTAAGTGTGTGTTTCAGGTGCGCACATTTAATTTAACCCCTTCCCTGCAAGGGAAATCCAGCCCAAGGAATTTAATGTTGAACAACTATAATGGGACTGAGAAAAGTTTAAATTTCTTTCTCAGGAACAGGTATATTCACTGTTACGTAGTGTCAATTTAACAATGATTCAATGCTCTGTACTTGTTATTCAACGTTGCTCTCATTTATGATAATTGATTAAAAACTTGTTGGCCCAGAAGGAGTCAAATTTCATGGCCTTGCATGAATTAATGTGCTTATGAAACAATTTTTTTTTTAATTAAACGTTCCTTTATACCATTTCATGATTTGATGCATTTTATGAGATGGTGCATTTGTGTTCCTTGTTATATGCAGTTGAGTGTTTTTGTGTATTATAGACTTCCTATAGTTTTTATTGTTAAATTGTTCTTATCTTTATTGGATATTTGCAGAGCCTTTGACGGAGCTGGAGAGTTTAAGAAGTCTGAATACTGCTGGGAACCTGATTGCAAGGTATCTGGGATTTCATATTCTTTACGACAGGACACTTATTTCCATCAGCTAGTAAGCCAAGCATTTTGTTGTGGTTGTGATTGCATTGTGATTGTGATTGCATTAGTAAGTTTGCCAGTCTGTTTTCATCCAGCTGCTATGCTACATCATGTACTGGTATACAGTCAACAGATTGCAAGATCTTTAAGACCCAACTGTGATCAGAGTTTTTCACAAATGACTTTGACCAACATCAAAGCGTTCAATAAACAAATGTATTTTTCTTTTAGTTGGCCACTAATGTGTAGAATTCAATTTTCCTTTGGCATAAGGCCTTACAGAACCACAGGATTAACCGCTATTCTGTGTAATTCCTTTGCAGTTTTGAATCCATCTATGCCCTCGCAAATCTCCAAAACCTGGAAGACATGAGATTCCAGGATCCCTTGCAAGACTGGACCAATCCAATATGTAATGGCGCCACCTACAGGTCTACGATAATGTCTCACTTCTGCCATTTGAAAGTGCTTGATGGAGAGAGGTTGTGCGGGAAGGGAAGTGAGATGTTTACAACTCTTCGTCAGCTTGACAGAGAAATAGCAAGTAAGATAACATCTGTTTTTTTGTTGTTTTTTTTGCCTTGTTTTATTTTATTTATTTATTTTTTTTTTTTTTTAAATTCATTTCAGATCTCATATTTCATATTTCATTTTGTATTTAATATTTTTGTTTTTCGATAAGTATAGTACACTTAGTTTTAATATTTCCCCTTGAATGAAGGCAGTTTCAACTGCATACCGGTACTATGATTCGTCATTCCCCTCCTAACATTATTTAGGGGAGGCGAGTTGGCCCAGTCGGTAAAGTGTCTGCCTGTCGAACCAAAGATAGTGGGTTCGAATGCAACCCAGGCAGGTGACAGAAGCCTGCGTGGTATATTAACGTGCCCCTCCCCTGTTTCATATAATGGAGGCCCCGTGCAGAGGAGAGTCACCACCTTTGCACGTTAAGAACCCAATGCAATATCCGCATAAGAGTATTGGGAACCCTAGTGTAGTGGTCCACCTGCACATTCCCAATCATACCAGGAGGAGAGACCCGAGGGTTAGAGTGATTTGGCTTTCTCCTCTCAGGCACAGGTGTCGCCAAGTACTAATAAAAAGGTGTACATATTTGCTTCTATCCGAGTATCCTTGTATCATGGAGTTTTTTTTTCTTCATTTTTGACAGAGTGCAATGACCCTTCAGGAGATCATGTGACTCAGAAAACATCAGGGTCTTGGTTGGACAAAGGATTCTGGGATACACGCACGGTGCAGAAGAAAGAGATTGATGACACAGAAAAACAGATCAGAGGTCAGTGAAGAAAAGATTCTGAAAATAATAATAATATTAATAATAGTGGAGTCTTGTTTAGCGCTAGTGTCCGACACATTGCCACTTCTGGCGCTCCATTATTATAACCCTGGCTTTAGCACAGCTGCCAGTATAGCCCTTGAGCATTTCAAGCAACTACATGTAATCTCTGCCAGGTACCCATTTTCCTTACCTTACCTAAGTGTGGCAAATGTAGATTAATAACATACCGTACTCTCACACTTCTTCTATTCTGTAAATTTTGAGATTGTTCATAGATGGAGGTGTATAAAACAACTGGGCCTAGTCTAAACAAATTATAGTTTTCATCACAGCGCAGTAGAGATTATCTAGCTGGGCTATATAAATTGATCTAAATATTACTATCATCTAATATGTTATGTTTGGTGTGTATTGTTTATTTTCCAGAAATACTTCTGGACTGCAGAACGCTCAGCAATGCAGCACTTCATAAAATTCAGCAGACGTGACAGGACATAATGAGAGCTTTGGCTGGCAGAAATAAGACAATATGTGACAAGCTCCTGATATCTGATCCAATACTCTCAACACATATGAGAGAAAAGTGGCTGGATGGTGTTGGCGAATTTAGAAATTATCAAAGTTCTTCCTATCAAAATATTTTGAGGTGGTTCATAGATGGAGGCATACAAAAGAACTAGGCCCAGTCTTAACAAATGATAGTGACGCAGGCTAAACTTCATCCAAGTTTGAAAGGGAACATCAGTAGAGGAGAAATGCTGGAAGATGTTGCCTGATCAGATACTCTCAAACTTCTTCACGTTCACATATTTCTAGAGTTTCACTGAAGAGGTTCATCTTATCGTAGAGGTGTCATAGTTAAGTGGATAAGTAATCAGACTGGATCACATGTTTTGTGGTTTGAGTCCCACAGCGGCACCAATGTCCTGTGGCAAGACATGAATCTACATTTGCCACTCTCCACCCAGGTCGAGCAAATGGGCACTTGGTAGGAACGCCTTGTCATGGCAGCTCAGCTATACCCGGTGGTGATAATATGATACTTTGTATGAAGTGCAGTAGAGTACATGTATACATATAGCTGAGCTATAAAAATGGACCTATTATTCTCTTATTGTTGATATAGCATTAATTGAGAAACGTTCTTTTTCCACAATAAGTGAAAAACTACTTGTTATCTAAGCTTTCACTTTCTTGCTTGTAGTGTTCACAGCCATAAGAAACTGAAATGAGGGATGTAACATTACATCTACCACACCATCGTACTGCATGAGTAACAGCGCCAGCTATGTCAAAGCTTAGAGCACAACTCCCAAGACGAAAATCCAATTGAATCCCCATTGAATGTCCCCATTGAATCCAATTTGGAGTAAATGGAAAGTGAAACAATGTACCCATTGTTTCACTTTCCATTTACTCCAAATTGGGGACCAATTGCCAATTGGTTCCAATGGGGACCAATTGCCAATAGGTTTCAATGGGTACCCATTGTTTCACTTTCCATTTACTCCAAATTGCCAATTGGTATTGAATTGGGATTCAATGGGGGCATTCAATGGGGATTCAATTGGTAAATCGATCCAGTTAGAAGAACCAGTAATAAATTATTGATACTTCATAATCGATATTGGCAACTGTCCACCAATTAGGTATATTCCAATCTCATTTGCATTAACTTCATCACAAAGATCATTTGAAGTGAATTCAATAGTTTCATTTACAGTGACATTGGCTCGTACAAATATATATACTAAATATGTATATTGTTTCTTGGTTAGTAATCATATAATCAATATATAAATCAATATATCTATTGCTAAAACGTGAATGTAATTGTCACATGATCAGACAAAATAATCTATTGGTTAATAATTGCTGAAGGAATAAAGAAATCACAAAATTGATGTGCATTGTCATAATTTGCTTAACAAATCATGATAAATTTATTTTTCTGTGACACGTGTAAAGTGATAATGAATATTCATGAGATGCCTAGATTTGTTGGTTTCAATTGGCCAATTGGTTTCAATGGGACCAATTGAAGTCCAAATTAAGGCCAATTGGTCCAATTGAAACCAATTGGGGACCCATTAAAGTCTAATGGGGCCAATGGGTCCAATGGGGCCAATCCGGACCAATTGAAACCAATTGGGGACCCATTAAAGTCTAATGGGGCCTAGGCCAATGGGGCCAATCCGGACCAATTGAAACCAATTGGGGACCCATTAAAGTCTAATGGGGCCAATTTGTCCAATGGGGCCAATCTGGACCAATTGAAAACATCTGAGGTCCCATTGAAACCTGTTAAAACCTATTGAGACCAATTGAAACCAATTGAAACCAATTGTTCAATTGGTGTTCAATTGGTTTCAATTGGATTTTCGTCTTGGGAGCTAGCAAAAGCTCACCAAAGCTGGTTAATTTTTCAATGACTGCATGTGGAAAAATGAAATGTCTCAAGTATTGAGGGGTATAGAAATGAAAAACTATATGCCATCTTCACATAGAGGGCAGCATTGAGGAGGTGTTGTGGTTGTGTGTACATTCACTTGACTGTCAATGCAAGAGTTTAAATGGATATAGCTGGTAATTGCTAGGGCCATGGGGATTGCAGGGCCCTTGGGAAGAACACTGCTGATGCTGAAGAGGTTACCATGAGTAAATAAAATGAAAATTATTAGTACAGTCAAACCCGTCGTTAGCAACCGCCCAAGGGAAACACACCAAGTGGTCTTTGTAGACAGGTGGTCACTAAAGCAGGTTTGACTGTGGTAGTATTAGTAATAGTATTATCATAACAATTATTATTATTATTATCATTAATATAAATATATTATTATTGTTATTTTATTTTTTTAAATTATTATTAGTAGTAGTATAATTACTATCATTATTATTATTATAATTATTATTATTATTATTATTATTATAAGCATCTAAGCAGAAGGGGCAGTGCATTACCAGAGTACCAAGACGGTCTGAAATTTTGCCTTCAGATGTATAGGTTATATGATTTGTATCCACAGAAGAAGTTTTATATAAAGATGATTTATTGACTTAATTGAAAGTATTGATTCGAGAGATTTTAAAGAAGATGATACTGAAATGATTCCTGTGAAGATTTAAAGGGCATCACAAAAGGGACGTCCCGATGTTTTTAAAAAGAATATATCCTGTAAATTAATAATTATGAACAGATGATATTGGTATTGAGATAGTGTACATAAGTTCTTTATGTATTGCATGATTGGAAGTGGGGAAATGGAAGTACCTTGATGGAAAATTCTCTAGACTTTGTGTCATTAATGTTATGTAATGGTTATAATTAAAGGGTCTATTTTGCAGTAAGTCAGTATGACAGAAGGAAGAAGAATTTGATGATAAATTTTAATTTGCTGTTTTGAACCAATTTTGTAGTCATTTTATAAAACAGCTTTTTACACAAGTCGTGTAACACAATTGAAAATACGAAAGTGCCAGTTATGAAAACGACACACTAGAGATTCATTTTTTTCCATGTTTGCCGTGTGTGTGTGTGTGCGTGCTTGTATTAGAATGCAATATGATTCATTATTAAGGTTTTTTTTAGTTGTCATAGAGGACTAGCTGTTGAAGTTTTGGTAGTCCAGGGGATTTTTTTTAGAAAATGAAATAAGTTAAGAACAAGTTCTGTAGTTAAATAAATTAAGAAGTATGTGGTAGGCCTAGTACATATATCATTTTTTAATTTGTTTTTTTAAATTTGGCACTGATTTAGGAGGCCTACACACAAATTGAAATTTTAATTTTGCTTCGGCTGAATCAAATAATCATTTCTATTTCAAGTTTCAAGTTTATTAATTTCACTTTATCAAAGATAACATAATTGAACATAATGAATAATGGAAATTATTATAACTAAACATACAATATAGATGTTAACAATACTTTCTATTTTCATTTATATGAGTTCAGGTTTTTTCTTCTCTTGAAAATGGGATTCCATATAATAATACACAGTTAGTACAGTTAAACATTAATTTGTGAAATATATTGCCTTGAAATTGCCTTTTCTATGATATGACAATCTGTTTGTTGCATTCCATCAATTTAGTAAACTTTAGTTTTTTACACTTCCTTTTTCTGTCTGAAATCAAATGCATATTAAAATAAATCAGTATTTATTTTCCACATGTATTTGTTTGTAATATCTTCTGCAGCATTTGTGTTTTGTTCTAATCATTACCTCTTTCCAATTCCATTTATATCTGTCTCTCTCTTTCTCTCTCTCCCTTGCTCCATTTTCCCGCTTTCTTTATCCTAACATTTATACAAAATGGCCTATTCTTTTGATTGAAAATGTACTTTACTGAAGTTCCACATTTTCCTATATGAGACATTAATGATCTTGAAACAAACTTACTACCTATTGCTAATTTAGCATTACTGTT
The DNA here is from genome assembly GCA_035222895.1 of Strongylocentrotus droebachiensis. Lineage (NCBI taxonomy): Eukaryota > Metazoa > Echinodermata > Echinoidea > Camarodonta > Strongylocentrotidae > Strongylocentrotus > Strongylocentrotus droebachiensis. Next base: position 205,024 of record JAVYIG010002523.1, on the reverse strand, counting down.
GCTAATGACAATGGCTATCTGTGCATTTGGTGGTGTGGTAAGATTTTAAGGTTGACCCATCTAGAAAATATTCGGAATGTTATGATATGAATGGAATCATCTACATGTATACAGGCAAAATAATAATAATAATGATAAGATATTTCTGTACCGCAAATTGCATAATGCCTCTAGGCGGTTTAGAAGTGAAATAGTTAAAAAGTAAAGGAAACAGAATTTGCATTACAAATCACATCAAATCAATAATTAAAACTTTGCAGATGAAAATAATACATGTACACAATTACAAATCACCTACAACCAAAATTACTGCATAAAACATCACCAAAAGTCTCTAGTATTATCCTGGTAGCATAATAATACTTCTGATAAACTTGTAATGCGAAATAAAGTGCAGAGATTGTCAAATTCTAAGAAAAATCAGGAGAGCTGGGAGAGTCGCTTGTTACGCGCACACCTCACAGACATCTATATTATGTTAGTCAAAGGTTCAAACTGGTAATAATCAGACATAACAGACAAGATACCAATAAGACACAAATTTGATAAAGTCGTAATTGTCCAGAAAGTTATTGGAAACAAATAAATCCAAAAGTAAATTTCCTATGAAATGTAGATGATATCTTGGTAGAAAGAATACACCCAGTCGGAGATCATAATTCCAATTTGTTTTCGTGTGTGCATTGGTTGAATCTTGATCATTAGCAATGGACTGAAAAATTATAGCGACCTGTTCAAATCCCAAAGCATTTCTTAAAGGATTTCCTGCAACTTCACAAGGTTTCAATTCCAACTTAAAGTTTAAATGAACACAAACCAGAGGTGGTGCTGTGGGGGAAGTAAGGGCACGCCTCCCCCCCCCCCCCCCCCCCACACACACACTTTTTGAATATCCCAAAGTTCTACTCTTTCTAATAAGGGCCCCTTTCCCTTTTCTCATAAGAGACCCATGTTCAAATCTGACAGGTTTCCCGGCCCTTTTCATCGACAATTGCCCCTTAATTTTCCCTTGTAATAAAAATCCCCTTCCCCTTCTTTTAAGTGCCCCCTTTTATCTCTAATAATTGTCTCTTTTACAATACATGCCCTACTCTTTTCTGAAAATGTCCCTTTTCCTTTCTGATAAGTGCCACCTTTTCTTCTTATAACATGCCTCTTTTTATCTAGATATGTGCCCCTTTCAAATATAAAAAGTTATCCTTGTTACTTTTAAAAGTGTCACTTTTCCTTTCAAATAATTTCTTTTTGATAAGTGCCTTTTTACCTGTATTTCAAACTGTCGTTTTGCGGTCATATAGACCCCTATCTAAACTCATCACAAACAGTTCTGCAAGTCAAGTTTGAGTGTTGGCAGGCGCGTACGCAGGGGGGGTGTTTGGGGGGTTAAACCCCCCCCCTTTGGTATTTTTATGTGTATAAACCCCCCCTAAAAAACCCTAAAACCCCCCCCCTTTGGGATTTTTTTTTTTTTTTTTTTTTTTTAATTATTATTTAAAAAAAAAAAAAAAAAAAAAAAAAAAATTCCCATGGATGACCTAAACAAGTGACCTCACCCCCCCCCCCCAACGGAGCAACATGTCAAATTTTCAAATTTCGAGACAAAAAAAAAAAAAAAAGTGTCCTCTTACCCCCCCCCCCCCCCCCCCCCCCCCCCCCCCCCCCCCCCCCCCCCCCCCCCCCCCCCGCTTATTCAGCGGTCGGCTGAGTCGTTGCGATTTTTTTGGGACCAAAAAAAAAAAAAAAAAAAAAAATGTCCTCTTACCCCCCCCCCCCCCCCCCCCCCGCTTATTCAGCGGTCGGCTGAGTCGTTGCGATTTTTTTGGGACCAAAAAAAAAAAAAAAATGTCCTCTTACCCCCCCCCCCCCCCCCCCCCCCCCGCTTATTCAGCGGCTGGCTGAGTCGTTGCGAAATTTTCGGACCGATTTATAAATGTTAAAACCCCCCCCTTGAAAAAATCCTGCGTACGCGCCTGAGTGTTGGTATCTCTCGTGTTACTACATTATCATATTTGACGTTGTTATCATTGAAAAGCCTGTATTAATAATGCCCCATTTGTACTGAAAATTACCATAGAGTACTGTAGGCCTACAGTACACCTAAATATGGGGCTAAGTCAAGAGTGAAATGTAACAAAAATGCATCGTTACAGTCCCTTCGAAACACAATCCATCTTCCCAACAAATGAAGAAATCACTATCAGAAAAATCCACATCTGGTTTGGCTATTATAATAAGTCTCTAATCGGTCGCAATGTCCATCTCACAAATCTTTAAATTTTTGGCTCGCTGGCTCCCCTCACCCGGAAATAAATATTAAGACCATATTGCACACGCAACTGCAAAGTATGGTTCTGAAGCAGTATCTTGGACAGTTGGACTACTGTACAGAGAAAATATTAAAGATCATTCCTGATAGTGCATTAATTATAATTTAGTGGTATATGCCAATGTCTAGAGATTTTTTTGTTTTGTGCTTTGGGTTACCCTTAGGAGCCCCCCCCCCCCCCCCCCTTCTGTGAGCGGCTGGTGCCTTTTCCCAGAAAGTGCCCTTTTTTTTGTTCGTTTGTAAACCCAAACTTGTATAACACGTTAAGCTCCCCTGGCCTGCTCATTAATCCCCGGGATTGATTCGAAGTTTGGGATTAGGCATCTCAACTTCGAATTATATCTATAACATTGAAATATTTGAGAATTAGGTGCCAAAAGTATAGCAGTTATAGCTTGAAGGCGCACTGCATGTCTAACATGTCAGATAGGGATATACATGATGGAAATTACCAATCTTCGTGCAACAACGATCTCTTATTCGAGCAACAATTAAGGTGGTTAATTTCTAATTTTACATTTTGTCTGTTTTGATGACGAACCCGGTGACGAAGTTACATTAATGTCACTCGATCGATCAGCTGAGCTGAAAACGAAAGATAATTTTGCCAGGCGGCTGCGCAATGCACAAGAATAGAAGATGTGATTAAATCCTATGAAGGTAATGATTAAAATCTCTTGGAATAAGCCATGATGACATTCACTCGCATCTCAGTTAAGCCGATTGGTTCTAATTACGGACCAATCACGAACTCAACCACGGAACCAATAGCTGCAGTGGAACTCCGTTCTGAATGACGTCATGCTGAATTGCCATGCTAGAAATAGCACATTCGCTAATGAGATTCACTTTATTACGGCGCATGCGCCCTGGATTTTGATAGTGCTGTTTTATTTCCTCTTAACATTTTCAAAGATACCGTACAATTGATTTGAGACTTACACGCCCGTCGGACTTTGTCATTCGGGAGTGGACTTTAATCACAATAAACTGTTTTTTACGCCGTACCGGCCAGTTACTCGGAATCAAGTCAAATTGAAGGTAAGGAACAGATACACGTGATTTATGAGTGCGTGATATATTTCGATACGGTGAGAAAGAACGTGATTCTCCAGGGTATTATAGCGAGCTGTTTGTGTGTTTAGTGGGTCGCTCGCTCTGCCTCTCACGCCCCCAAAGTTATGGGGCATGATGAGAAGAATTTCCGCTGGCTGGAATTGTACAGTCAAGAGTTCCTATGTCTATGGCTGAGACCAATTTATTGCCTCAAATATTATTTTACTTGCCTTGCTGTCATCACATACCTCATGAGAATATGAAATACCATTTCCAATTTAATTTTGTTCTTTAGTTTAGATAGGCACATTCATGGGGCACTAGAGGGCGCTTTGCGCGCGTACGAAAATCTGAATGGCCTTGCTGCGGTGGGTCGGCAATAATCAGCCCAAAACTTGGATATGGGAGGGTGGAAGGATTTATCTTTTGTATAATGTTATCTGGTCTTACCCTTAACCATCCTATGTTTAATCTATGTAGAAATAACATGCGAGTACGATAAGAGAAACATCGGGCCCATTACTGATGCAACTTTTAAAATATTAGCCTAGAAATGACCACCAAACGGAAAAAGTTGACATTTTTTCCTGACAAATCTTCATAAAATCTGATTTATAAACAAGTCACATCTAGGTACACTAATACAAATACGATTTTCTGAAAATTCAGGTGTGATTTTTTAAGTTTCTTTCAAGTATATTTCTGCGCATCGCAGCGCCAATGTTCTTCACTGCTTCAAAATCACCCTTGAAATTTTTTTTTGCAACGAATTTGTTACGAGGTCCGCGAGTGTTCCCCGTTCCTTGCGTGTTGAAAGTGTGGTAATACATAGTTTACATTGACTCGCGCACGAAAAAATGGCTCGAAAACAAATGTCAAAACGAGAAATAAACAAGCTTTTGTATAGTTATAAGAGATCTACCGAGGTTTCTTTGTCGATATAATTTATTATATAGTCTCAATTAGAATTCAGAATTATCTCACTGAAACCGACGATGTTCTCGATCGTAGTTATTTTCACTTCGCCAGCAGACGTTCTAGCGTGGTTTTGGCAAAAAGCTAGCCCGCCACCTTCCCACCTCGAACCTTTCGAGTTCCGCTGAAATTGTGCGCTGCGGAGCTCCGAGGGTGCGTTGGTATCGCTGGCAAACTCTCGGGCGGCTAGCTCCCCACGACGGACCATTCGCGGTATGGCGAGAGTGTGTGTGTGAGATACGATTTTGGATTCGAGAACGCACGTACCACAACCGTGCGCGTCATTTTCAGCTGTCGAATGTGTACGACCAATTTTACATGTACGATTTTTAGTACAGATACTTGGTCAGTTTTCTTCTTATATCTTTGGTTTTACAACATTTAAAAATATAATTTCTTCAAATTTGCTCCTGACTCGGTTCAGACTAATTGTCTGATGTGTTTTCAAGTCAATTTCTTGAATATATTTTTTTGCATGAATTTGCCTAGTTTAGACCTAACTTTCTTTAGATCTATATTTAAGTCCGCGTAACAAAATAAAATACCGCCAGTTCACCGCGCCGTCTACCTTTATGGGTTGTCGTTCTTTCCGAGGATTTATCGCTCATAACGTGAGAGTCTCTGTACAATTACAAAGTCAACATGAAATGCATCAAGAAAATAATTGCAGAATCCGTTTTTCGCATTGCAAACGTGCGGATCGGAAATAAGAAACCGCAAAAATGCGGACGTTCTTTTTTTATCGGACGTGTCTGTTTGTGTTTGCGAAGATGATCCTCATTTATGCGGACAATCCTTATTCTCGGACCAACGCCCCTACTGTACAGTCAGTAGTAGGGGCTATGGTCCGAATAAGGGTTGTTCGCCTAAACAAGGATATCCGCGAAAACGCGGACAAATCTCGTCATTTAAAAAAAAAAGAGCATTTTCGCGAAATCCTTTGTTCGCATCCTGTTTTCACATTGCCACATATGGATCAGGAACCCTACATCCGCAGAGCACCGAAGAAAAAAAACGTCCTTAAAACTGCGGACGATCCTTGTTTTTTAGGATGTGATTTGTCCGGGGATATCCTTATTGATGCGGACGATCCTCATTCTTGGAACAGCGCCCCTACTGGTATACTGTAGTAATAGTATAGTATTGAATGAATTAATTTGTCTTGAGTGACTTAACTACATAAGCCTTGAATTGAAGCAACAGCTAACAAATTCAATTGAACAATTTGTGTGCCTGCTGGCAACACCTGGTGGCTGATCAGATCCTGAGGTTCAAAGGTAAAAACCAGTTTTGGAAACGCCCCCCTCTCAAAAAATGAAATGGAAGGTCTACACCTGTAGTCTTATTACCAATCATGGGAAAGAATATGTTTTGACTAATACGTGATGATACAAATTTTGCTGAGAAACCGCCTACTAATTGAAATATTTGATAATATATTACCGTAGGCGTATATCTATCTGGACTGGATAGATATGGTTCATGTGTCGCTTAGTCCCATATACATCTTTCTGTGTACAGTGCTTGTAACTTTACCAAGAATGGGCCAAATTTCTTATCATTTTGATGATTCCAGAACCTTGCAGTAGACACCAACACTTATAAATAAATGATCAACCTTTTCTGATCGATTCCACAACGTTTCTTTCACAATGCAATCGCATGACCATAACTGGTCTTTATCTTTAATGATTGGAAATGCTGATTAATTTTTTTCCTGAGGAATGTTTGTACATGTGATGTACATGGAATTCTCTTATAAGAGACGTATTAATGGCTCGGTATTAATTGGGGGTGCATTTCGTCAATGTCAATGACTGACGAAATGCAGTAGCTTAAAGGTAAAGGAAAAGACCAGTTTTGGAAATGCCCCCCTCTCAAAAAATGAAATGGAAGCTCTTATAACCAATCATGTGAAAGAATATATGTTTTGACTAATACGTGATGACACAAATTTTGCCGGGAAATAGCCTACTAATTGATATATTTGGTAAATTATTATATCTATTTGGACCGGATGGATATCGCGCATGTGTCAAGTAGTCCCATATACTGTACATCTTTCTGTGTACAGTGCTTTAGTTTTACTTGTATCCAATCTGCAAGAATCTTCAGGAGTCAATTAGGCAGGGTCAAGGGAAGAAGAAAAAGAAATGACTGCGGCTGAGTTGGCTGCATTTTAGTTTTGGCTTGTTTGCTTTTGCTTAATCCGAATGGAACAAAGAACTAAGGTCAGATTTATCCTAGTATTACTAGGATTCTTTAGTCTTTATAAATTGTCCATTTAGAATCTTAAGTTGCGCTTGTTAATTGTAGCCTTTAGGTACATGTAGGCAGTTTCATGAAATTTTTAAGTTACGTTAATGATATCAATTTTTGTTTTAGTCTGAAATTGCTTTTAAAAGCTGTCGTAGTGTAACCCAAGGTGAAGTTTAATATGCAACAAACGATGAAGAAATAAAGAACAAATGGGAGAAAATAGTGTGACCATTCAAGTGAAATAGGTGCCGTTTACACTTTCAATTTTAATAAATTGTTTGATTGTTTTTCAAATTATTTTGTAGTTCAATGTTGCATGTGAACCAAGTTTACAAGAATATTAATCACAATTTTATATTGTTTTGCTTTTGAAGTGGGTCACAGCTTTTAGTTTAAAATGCACTCATCAAACACGCCCTCACTATTTTAGGCTGTGAAACTGCCTACTTCAGGGCTTGGTGATGATGATATTATTATGTTGATATAAAAACGTCTCCATGCTTGTATGGTTGATTTTGCATTGCCAATTGGATACTGATTTTACGATAATAGAGGTTTAGTTTAGTGTACAGTGTACATCGGCTCGCTAAGCCAGTTACAGACTGTACATGTATTTACTTGGAGCTTAAATTGTCTCAACATTTCACATTGTTAGGTCACAGAGAACCCCTTCTTCGAGATACCACACTCCACCATCAATGATGAGTGGAGAAGTTGGAGAGATGGAGATGGAAGATCTCAACAAGCAAGAGGACAGCAACAAGCAGAACACGGCTCCCAAGGCGGCTCCGAGCCCGAGGCCCGGGCGCTTCCAGGTCAACATTGTCAGCGAGAACCCTGAAGCTGCCCCGAAAGAGAACAAGGACAAGACTTCTCCCATTCACAGTGAGCCCAGCTCCGGTGGACAGTCGACTCCGATGGGCAATGAGGACTTTGACCAGTCCATGGCAATGCAGACCTTTGGTCAGAACACCATTGAGGTGATGCCATCCCTGGACTACTATAGGAACCTTTTCTCCACGTCCGCGTCTGCCAAGCAGAGGCCAACGTTGCATGATCTTCACGAACCTATCAAGGTGAGTTTACTCCTCAGATGTGATCTTTTCTTCTTTTCCAGTTTAATGCAATCCAGGGCTTCAAATCTTGAAACAAATTATGCTGTAATCGCATCCTCTAAGCTATTTGGAATCAATTCCTACATGTAGTTCCTCATTCCCTCCCACTAATGACTCCATTTTCGGCCCATCTCCTTTTTATTTTCTTTATATTTTTCTTCTACAAATGTATTTGCCTGTTATTCAATTCTTCTTTTTTTAAATGAATAAAAAAAGCAGAGCAATCTAAAGACAAAGATCTGCATTTAATTGAAGCAAAACTTACATTAGCTACATGTAGAGTCTTACTGACACCATTTGTGTTAAACTTGACCCAATGGCATGGCAACTCTTCTATTTTACGAGACAAAAAGATGGTTGGTAAAATTAAAAGGCAATTCTGCTTTTTTAGACATATAATCTACATGTAGCGTCTCATGTACAGTAGACCCCAATTAACCTTGCAGAACCACTTCTGTAATCTGTATGGTGGTCCAACATTTGCTTCTGCGGGTCCAGGGTTCAACAGGAGCATGTGTTGCACAACCATGCTGTGTATGGTACGGCCTGTCTTCACCAGTATACACACCTTGCACCTGTTGTGAAGTCAGGTGATTGTGAACTGGTGGCAAGTGCTCAGCATTCAATACATGCTATTCTCACCGGTTTCAGTTTCAGTTTTATTTAATTAAAAAAAAACAGACATGGCAATCATGACGAACAAACATGATCCAAATTGGGACCCCAAAAGCTTGTGAGAGGTCCCATTCAACCATAGACCACACACAATACATTTACCTATTCCTAAACCTACAATGTAACCCTAAACCCATTTACAACCTTAACCCTAACCCTACATGTATATCTTTGATGAAATCAAGCCTGAAACACTTGTCACTAGAGCAAACATGTGCTGTTTATATACAGTATGTGTGTGTGTGAGTGCCAAACTCACTGATGTATTATAATGAAGAGGTTTAATCCAGGCATTGCGTTTTTTTCTCCCCATTTTCATTTTCTTTTTTTTTTCATTCAAGAAAATGTTTTAAACTCTGTGTGTTTGTATAAATGTATTGAATTTTGTTTATACACTGGGATCTCGTTATAACGAGGTCCTTGGGATAAAAGAAATTACCTTGTTATATCAGGAACCTTGTTATATCAGGGTAAAAAAACGAAAGAATATATAGAGCTGGATACAGCAAAATGGTCTTGCTATATTAAATAGACATCTCTTTATATCCAGGTTCCACTTAATCAGATTGACCTCAATTTTGTAACCTTGATTTTTTTGTTAAATGTGCTTGTGAATTTTAAGCGAACAAAGAAAATGAAATTTACTAAAATCTATGATAGATCTTGTAATCTTATTCGTCTATGAAATGTCAGAGTTCATGTAAATGTGCTACAGTAGAGTGGAAACTTGTTATAACGAGGTCCTTGGGACCAAGGAAATTACCTTGTTATATCAGGAATCTTGTTATAATCAGGGTTAAAAAACATTTGCTTACATGTATGTAGCATCCCTTCGCGCTTCTTTATTTGAGGCAGTCTGCTTCTTTCTTTTTTTTAATGAAAAAAAACATTCTGCTAAAATGATCATTTTCCCTGATTTTGGCCTCATTTTCTTTAGCATCCTAAGTCCAGGTGGAGGCCATTTTGAAAGGGAAAAATCAATACATTTGTAATGTTCATCCAAAAGGCATGTCTAATGATGCATTTTGGTTTATCTCAGCATTCTTGGTTTTTTATACATGTACATGTACTGTACAGGTACCGGTACACAGATCTATGTGAATATCGCCCAGATAACATGATTCCTTTTGCTAAATGTACTCATAGGCATACATTCCATATTTCTGTGGAGTGTGGACGGTGCATATCTAATTTGATTGTCACTATGAGATTTTTTTTGGAATGATTGAATCTGCATTCTGAAGGTGTTTGAAAGAAAATATCATGTTTGTCTACGGGGCATGAATTTTGAGAGCAGCTTCTGTCACTCAAGAAATGAATGCGTGGGAGAGGGGAGCGGGTGGATACCATGGGGAATAGAAAAAAAATAATTGTATTAAAATTAAATTAAATATAATCTCTAGGACTTACATGTACAGTACACGCCGAAAATCTCCGCAACACGATTACACGATATATTTTTCGGATTACACGGTTTACACGATTCACCTGAATCGTGTAACTGTGTAATCGTGTAGATTTACACGCTTGAAAATGTCGCTCTGAATCGTGTAATCGTGTAAATAATTAAGTGCGTTGGTGGGATGATTCGACCAGATGTAACAATCGTGTAACTGTGTAATCGTGTAAATTTACACGATTGAAGAATGTCGCTCTGAATCGTGTAATCGTGTAAATAGCTAAGTGCATTGGTGAAATGATTCGACCAGATGCAACAAACGTGTAACCGTGTAATCGTGTAAATAGTTATAATAGTTATAAGGGCATTGGTAGGATGATTCGACCAGCTGCAACAATCGTTTAATTGAGTCTTGTTTACATCGATTGCTTTCTACACCACTTATCTCAGTATTCATCAGGTAATTACTGTACTCTATATTCGTGTATAAACCTCATCACTTTCTAGTAACCCGTATCGTATACTGATCCGTGAGACTAGGTAGTGAAACGTCAGAAAGAGGAAGACATGATAGATGAAATAGTTAAGGAAAAAAGACGGCTACGAGGAGAAGGGAACATTTTAAAGGGAAATGAGGCTTGAAAGGGCATGATAAAGATAAGAAGGAGAAAAACTATGCAAGAGAAAAATAGGGGAGGACGCCAGAAAGCAAAAAAAGGTGTCCGAAAAAAAGAGATAATGAAATAGAGTTATAGAAATATAGAAGGGCGAAACAAAGTGAAAAAATAGACATGAGAAGTAGAAAGGCTGTGAAAATGAGAGGAAAGGTAAACAAAATAAGGTGAGAGTGAAACATAATGACAGCAAGAGGGAGTAAGATAAAAGGGCAGTGGATGAAAGTGAGAGCGAGAGAGAGAGAGTGTGAGAGAGAGATAGAGAGAGATATCTAAATAGGAAGAAAAAAATTGATAAAGCGATGGGGATTTAATCCAAGTAGAGAGAAAATCTATTTATCTTTATCTCTCTACTCTGTTAATAATTTGTCATTGTAGTTGACTGTTTTTCAGGAAGCTGTTTGAGGGCTTATTATAGTATTTTTTCTTCACCGTTGCATTATAGTATCATTGTCATTATTGTTATTGTTACTATTTTTCTACTTCTTATTAGTGGTATTATCATCATAATTATAATTATAATATTTTCTTTGTATGTCCACACAAACACTCTATTTTACTCTTTTTTTTAATATACTGTACATATCTTACTTTTCTCCCCCCCCCCACTCTCTCTCTCTCTCTCTCTCTCTATATATATATATTTCTTACCCTCCCAATCTCTCTTTACTCTCTCAATCACCTAATGATGACCTAAAAAGGATGACCTAAAAAATATGACCCCCAACGGAACGAAATGTCGATCGGTCAAATTTTCAAATTTCGGGACCAAAAAAAAAAAATGTCCTCTTACCTCCCACCCCCCTCTCCCCCCCCCCCCCCCCCCCCCCCCCCCGCTTATTCAGCGGCTCGTTGCGAATTTTTTTGGCCAGATTTCAAAATGTAAACCCCCTTCCCCCCTTGAAAAAAATCCTGCGTACGCCACTGACACGGGGCAATTAAAACACACCCATGGGGCAATTGTAATCACATACAATTGCATCAACAAATCATATCCCTCAGAAATACATATATACATGTATATTGCTCTTTGTTTATTAAAGGTGACGATAGCTGGACAGATTTTCAACAATATTATAGAACCCAATAGAATATTTTTAATAAAAACTATGAAAAAGGCTTGACTCATTGCTTATATATTTTCCTAGTTAAGTGGGGAAAATTATACTAGTTCTTACGTTGTTACATTTGCCCCCGAGGAGGGCGGCCATTTTTGTTTATATTTTTTTGCTTCTTAGCATTAGAATTCCTCCATGAAACTTTCGCCAAATACAGGCCTAACATCTTGGGTTTTTTTGGACCTAAATACAAAATGAAAATCAAGCTCTTATTGGTCTAGATTTTTTCTTAATTCAAGATTTTACTTCCGATGTTTTTGGCTGTAAAAAGTTCATCGGTGTATTGACCTGCCCATGGACCTGCCTAAATACCCTTAGGACAGATGTGGGGCAACGAAATATGTATGGTCTGTGTAGAGCGTGTTCCTAATATAGGGATGCATGGAGCCCACAGAACTCTTAAACTCTCACAGAACTCGTATTTAAGAGTTCTGTGATGGAGCCTCCGTTACTTTTGTCCCCGGTTTCAACATACATGTAGGATCATCCCTGAACAATAGGTGTTATGTAAGGATCTACTCTTTGTCCCCGGCGAGGATCAATATCAGGCCACATTCAGATTAAGCTTCGTTTGTATGTGACAGGAAGTGTGCTATTAAGCCTTGACCCGGCGTAGTTCTTCATACATGTAGCTGAATGCAATGTTGTAAAAGTTAATGTACGAAAATGAGGAAATCCAAAATAACACTGATCATGACATAAAAGGGGATAGGGCACTTTTTACAAAGTTAAAGTGGCACTCTTTCTTTGTAACCAGGGGCATTTTAGGGGTAATTGAAAAAAGTTCAAGGGGGGGGGGGGCACTGTACCGCTAGCTAAACTTGACACAAAGACAGTTGGCAATTCACTAACTATATATTTATTCACGGTTTGCTACTGTTCCCTGTAGCCATGTGACAATTGTAAACATTTTTTTATAATTCTGACATATCAACTTTATTGTATTGTAGTTAAATACTTACTTAAAGGTGCATATCTTGGCATGATTTTTTATTATTTTGAAGCCATTATCGTTTCATAACTGGAAGTCAAGTGTTATATTTGCCACACCCATGGGGCAATTGTAATCATATACATTGTACCAACAAATCATATACCTCAGAAATATATATATTGTTCTTTGATTATTAAAGGTGACGATCTGGACAGATTTTCAACAATTAAACATCATTTTAGAGAACCCCAATAAGATAATTTTAATAAAAACTATGACAAATGCTTGACACATTGCCATTATATTTAGTTCCAGTTAATTGTGGGGAAATTATACTAGTTCCTACGTTGTTACATTTGCACCCGAGGTGGGCGGCCATATTTGTTTTTATCTTTTTTCTTAGCATTTGAAATCGTCCTTGAAACTTTCGCCAAATACAGGCCTAACATCTTGGGGATTTTTGGACCTAAATAAAAATGAAAACCAAGCTCATAATTGTCCAGAATTTTGTTTGAAGGTAATTAAATTCAATCCAAGGTTTTATTTCGAAAAACATAGAGTAGGATGCACATGCTGTAGCTCAGTGAAAGCTGAAATGTATATGTTTACAAGTATTGAGGATACATATAAATAGGAAAGAATATCTATTCATGAAACATATCAACATAATCGTACAAAACCATGACAGATAAAATAATGGTCTGGTTAAAAAGACAACTGCTCAAATATACAAATAAAAAAGATTGGGTTTTTAAAGAAAAACTTAAAACAATCAGCGATGATTAAGAAGATCAATACAATTTGGTATTGCACTTTGTTTAAAACGAGAGGTTCTGCATTTATATTGACTATATTTGTGTTTATTTCGTAATGACATGCCAACGATTTATCGTTCAGGAATCCAGGAATTTTTCACGCCTTATTTGTAATCGTTCAAGCTGGCATCGTTTTAAGGCGTCTTCATAATTTATAGAACTTTTCCCTAGGATGATTTTACATATCCTTTTCTGAGTTGACATAGGCCTAGATTTTGGTCTCTCATAATTTTTTTAAATGTTATGCAATAGTCTAACAAGATAGTGAGATGTTGATAAATCAGGTCTATTGCCATATTGGTGAGGGTCAATGTACTTATATATGTCTTCCAGAAGCCACTTGGCTATGATTCGGCCATTTTTGAGATACGACTATATAGTTAACGTACGCTATGGGGCGTAGTTGTTCAGTTGTTGGTGATTGAGGTTTTGGGATTGGAATAAGTTGACTTCTTTTCCACTGCCATGCTATGCCCTGATGAAAAGATGCATTTAAGATATCTGCTACAGGCTTAATTCATATGCAAATTCACGAACTTAATACGAGGTGGAAGATCTTCTTTCAATCCTGCTTTGTTACTTTTTATCTTTTGGAGCATGTTGAAAACCTCATATTGCTGGACCTCTGGTATATTGATTGTGAAGGTAAGAGTGCAGGTACATGTATAAATCTGCTCGTGTCCAGGGGTCTGAGGTCTTTTGTTATTGATATAAACAGCTTGTTAATAGCTTCTGCTGTTTTTTCATAACATTTAGGGTCATTATCTGCAATACCTTGTTCTTTTATGACTGGTTAATCTAAATTTCTTTTACTTATTATCTTGATCTGTTTTACCATGCACCTGGGTTTGTTGTTATTATTGTTGTTATTTCAAGGTGTGAAACACGAGTATTATAATAACGATTGCGAAACGAAGAAGCAAAATTAAAATCATGAAAGAAAACTTATGCAGAGAAATTAATTACGTGATAGAATAATGGTATACACTTTTACGGCGCTATAATGATGAAATTTGATTTGGAAACTGGGAATAACGAGGTGCCGTGAAATGGCTTCATCATCATGATTTAGAGTATTTGAATAGTGTTATTATAGTGATGTAATATATTTCGACAGCTATTGATAAGAATATACACACAGGAACATAATTTGAAATTGTGTATGCGTTACAACTGCTTGTCTTTACATTTACAAAATTTGTTGGATTTTGTAAATGTTGGATCGCAGTAACTCATTTCGTAGAGAAAATAGAGAGGGGTTAATAAATGATGTTTGACAAATAAGTGAAAATACAAATATAAAAACAAAATAATGCTACATACATGTATAAGAAAACGAAATCCAAGACAGCGTCGGTTGAACAGAAATAAAAACACTATTGAGTAGGAAAGAGAAACCAGTAAGAAAAGTTATAATAACTTAAGGCAAGTTCAAGTTCATTTTTATTCAAAACCACACAAAACATGATATAATACCTTTTACTAAAAAGAGACTGGTAATAGTACATTAATCGACATATATTAACTTAATTACATCATAAAATGAATGGTTTTAGGACCCCTTTAGAGACTAAGCTCGTGAGCGGGGCCCTACAGTTAACAAAATACATACATGTACATTACCAATATGGCAAGGTGAATAAAAAAAGTGCAACGCAAAGCAGAATGAGGAGGAGGCAAAGAAGTAGAAAAGAAAAGAAAAGTAAAAGCATAGTAGGTAGAAGAAGAAGGAGATTCAATACCTATGATGTATTTTTTAAATATAGATATTTAAGTACTTCGGTGTAAAAATGCAGGAGGGTCTACTATTGAAGCAAAGCTTGCAGGATGTAGCCCCCACCCTTATTATAATTATACATGTAACAAGAGAGTAATTTGGTATTGCTGTTTGAATCGAAGCCTTTATTGCTCTACTCGTAAGATTGACCATATTTGTTTTTGTTTTTGTGTTGTTGCTGTTATTACCAGCGGGATTTAGTTAAAAGGTAGTGGACACAATTGTTAATATAAATCACAGTTATTCCTTACTGGATGTAGTTTAATGGCACCAACTAGGATTTACAAGGTCAATCATCCAATTCCAGATTTTTTTTTTTTATAGACATGCATTTAATGTGCGAATCGGGGTCACGCGGCCTCCCGCAGTTTCAAATCCATAGCACATAATGATCACGAATGAATTATAAAAACTAGACGTTGCGTTATTTCCACAAACATCAAACATTTTGGTATAACAATTTATGTATTATAGTGATTTCAAAAGCTTTCATACTCTATGGGCTCTGTGTCACTTTGATTGTCTCACATTATAATCATTGACCAACAATAATTCAACCTCCCATCCCAACTAAAAGCCCCTGTCCGGGATGATGTGGTATTGTTGTCATTAGTGTCCTTAAACTAAAGGGACACTAGTTTTCATGCCCGCTTAACGCCCCATTGTCTGATTGCAAGCAATTCAAGTTGTAGGGAACGGCACTTTGACACCATTGTTCAGGCGGAAAACAGTGCTTCCCTCAAAGCAATCTTGCCGATTGGTTGGCGCGGCCGTTTTTTTTTCTTCATCCCATCCCACGACAGGTCCGGACCGCGTCTTATTTTTTCTGTCGTACTCAAGCGAGCCTAGATTCCAGTATGAACTCATTTCCATATATAACAAGCTACGAAAAGCTTGCAAATAGGTCACAATTATACTTTGATTATCAATTGCTTTGCCTCACTATTTATTAAGGCACGCATCGTTATAGCTCAATCGATAAAGACGGCGTTACACAACGTTTGAGTTATGGGTTAGAAACTTAGAATCTCAGTATTTATTCAGTTCTATTTTGCCTTTATAAATAGTGAGGCAAAGCAATAAATAATCAAAGTCTAATTGTTTGTGACCTCTTTGCAAGCCGATAATTACATAAAAAGTATCAGCCAAAGTCCGAAACTCTCGTGAGAACAGATGACGCCCCTCGCCCAGTCATGGATAATGTCGATATCAAAAACATAGTATAACGATCTTTATAGTAACGAATGAGCTGGTGTCCCTTATTTTAAATGGTTCTGTCTTGTAATGTAAATTATCACAACATAATTAGTTGTACTAGCCCTCCTTTGAGTTTTGTAATAATGTTTGTTTTTTATGTTTACAACTTAGGAATAAAAAGTCCCACCCCCCCCCCCCCCTTCTCTCGTCGTTCATCGCTTTTGTCTTTTTTCTCACCTAGGATAACATCCGAGAGTGCTTTTCGGGAAGTGGACTGATTTTTTGAATTTTCAAACAGTCTAAAATAAAACTAGAGACAAATACCGCAATTACTAATATATAAGAGAGACAGAAAGCGTTGTCTTTGCTCGTCCCCGTTGTCCTCGTTCAATCCACCCTCCCCCCTCAGCTCTTGGCAATTCTTGCTTATACCCAACTAGTCCATTATCTGGCCTATTTAATTTTGATCTCCACCACACCAACGCTACCCCCCCCCCCCCCCCCTCCCTCCCTACTTACTTGCTACCAGCCGATGGTGGAGTGATAGGACGCCCGGCAATGGTAAGCATAATTATGAGTTTGTTGATAACGCCATCTTCGACGGCTTGAATCAACACAATTCCAGCGAGCAATCGAATCGTGTAAATTTAAATCGTGTAATCGTGTTGCGGAGATTTTCGGCGGGCAGATTACACGATTACACGATTCGACCTGAATTGAGGAATCGTGTAATTTTACACGATTACACGTTTACACGATTCAAATTCCGATCAATTGGCAAAAGACGAATCGTGTAAAAAAAATGGTTACACGATTCGAGCGAGCAATCGAATCGTGTAAATTTTGAATCGTGTAAATCGTGTTGCGGAGATATTCGGCGTGTACTGTACATGTACGTAGCCATGAAAGACTTTTAAAGTACATGCAGTTAAAGAAATTTATGTTGTAATTTGTAAGCCTCTTTTATTGTGATTTTGTTCACTTACCAGTATTTGAAACCATACTTTAGTTTTATGTAAGCTAGTAGAATTTCGGAATGAAGGAAGATCAATCAATTGTTTGTATCAAGGAAACGGTTTTCACCTACATTTGTAATTTTGTAAAAAGACCTTTTGAAATGTTTTTAAAGGCAACCTGTAAATGACTATACTCTACAAAGTAGTAGGGTAAATTATTTCTTCACAAAATCTACATATACATTTAAAAATGTTAATATGGTGTACTAAAATTTATAATCAAACTGCACATTACTCATGAATGCATTGTAGCCTACATATGTACATGTTGTACATTTGTATAGAGCTACTGCTGTGGTTGTACTCATATTGTTCAACATGTAACGTGTTTAAAGTGTCTGATTGGAAATACGGTAATAGTATGCTCTGGTCTAACGAGTAACGACTACCGTATATCCTTCTATCAGTCAGTGACTCAGCTAGACAATCTGCAGGCCTTTTTAGGCAATATAATCCTATTGAAGCAAGCCTGAAGTCTTGTCTTGTCCAAGATGTGGGAAGCTGAATTTTACAAATGACAATTTGATTAATCTATACTTCAAGACAGGTGAACCCGGGGGGGGGGGGGGGTGAAGTCAGGGCAGGGTTGTCGTCATCAGATCTCCCTTTTTTTTTATAAGCTTGTCATAAGGATTTAAAAAAAATATTTTGTATGTTTTGGACTTCTCTCCTTTTCTTCTTTTTTTTTTTTTTTTGTTGTTTTGGTGGGGGGGGGGGGCAGGGGCTTGCTTGTCACACATACAACTGTAATTTACCCCTGCATGATCGTGTTTCAATTAAAACAAATTTTTAAAAGGAAATGCAGACATACTGTACAGTGTACATCAGGGTCAATGATCATGTACTGTACAGTATGCTACAGTGTAAATGATTAGTAAGGCATTAACCCAAATGTTGAATCAGAATACGCGATTTGTAATCCCACTTGATCGATGGATGAAGCTCAGATTATAATGAACCTGCGGCTTATACCTGGCTGCCTGCAACAGGGAATACTCATGATGATGTCTTAATTGCAGAAGCACTTTCGGTCTCATGGGAGTAATATATTCTCGAGTGCGATCTCTGCATGTAAACATATCTGGCTACATGTATCACTTTCATGCAGAAATTAACCAATAATATACAGGATATGCAGGTAGCGCTGCATGAGTTAAACAGTCTCTATTGGGGCCTTTCAAAAGAAACCAACAAAATTGGACAGTGCTGCACTCAGGTGGTCTTTTTAAACAGGTTCTATGGCACACATTTCATTCAAGAGGGAGGCTACATGTACATGTACATGTACAGTATGTGGGTGACTGCAATGACAAAATACAGGTGGCATTTATAGAGAGGTGGGTATATAGGAATCATAGGATTGATTGTACATGTACATGTACAGTGTAGTTGTAAATTTTTATTGGTTGAGAAATCAGGGTTCTTGTTAATAGCCGGCAACCGGCTATTTTTTCCGGCTGTAAGGGCAATCGTAGCCGGCTGTCGGCACCATAAAAAAAAAATAAAAAAAAAATCGTAGCCGACAGAGACTGATGGACTAGAAGTTGAAACCCACAGTGCTGCAGCTCAGAATGATGACAAGCCGACGACAGTCACCAGGCAAAGTGAAGAAGGTGCCAGTGGGCAAGATGAAGCTGAAGACCAGGAGGTGAAGTCCACCCTTGACATCCTAGGTCTGGATGAGGATCTTCTTAGCCAGTCCTCAGATTCAGAAATGGAATGATCATTCACTATGTAATTATTGCAAAAAGTTTCAGCCTCAGGTACATGAATATTAAACATGTGTCACATTACATTTCAATATGCGAGAAAAGTTTAATACATTCTGATTGAATTGACAAGATTTTTCCTTCTAAGGTCTCTAGAATCTGAATGGGAGATCTTGAAATGCTAGGGGCTTGCCTTCAGGGGAGACTCCCCTCCAGACTGAGGCACTGCACCTGGACCCTGCTGGGGGCGTAACACCCCCAGACCCCTGTGACAGCTGTCACATACCTGCAAACCATTTACCAATCCAATTTTGTCATATTTTTTTTATGTGTGTTCCAATTTTTTTAATTTTTTATCGCAAACGATTTTCTTCACTGACAAGGTCCTGTAAACGTCAGTTAACCGTTTTTGCCCAGGACTACCTTGTATCATTATCATGTAATTCAAAATTGTAGATTCATCACAAATATGATTGATTTATCAGAAACAATAATGGAGCATTTTCATTTCATATTGTATATCATATGAAAAGTAAGTTATTCAGCCAAAATATTCATGATCTTTATCATTAAACTATGGCTCATACAGTGTGGTCATATCTTCAAAAATAAGGCTAAGATAGCACCAGAGAGCATCTAAAACCCTAAAGCTTCCAGGGCCCTTGGGCGGGCCCTGGACCCCGGCCGCAAGGGACTTCGCGCTTCGCGCTCTTGATGTGCGCTTCGCGCACATGGTGATGTGCGCTACGCGCACAGAGAATTTTCTTTTGCAATTTTAGTAGCCTCCTGTAAATCATAAATAGCCTGCTATCAGAAAAATTAACAAGAACCCTGTAAATACAAATTACCATGGACATTTTTGTATCTAGATACCAGGGAGTGTTTCACAATTACCGGTTCTAAGATTGACTTTAAGTTGGACTTAACCTGTACAGTATTAAACTACAGGTGGTAGGCCATTCATGCCACTGTTTGCTCTCACCATTTACTGACAATGGTCTCTCAATTAAGGGACGTATGTACAGTCAATCATTCTCACACACGCAGAATTGAACTTTTTTGATGGTTCATTATTGAAGGAAAAAATATTATCTAAAGCTCATAATTGAGAGACCAATGGTGAGAGCAACCAGTGGCATGATCGGCCTGTCATGTTTAAGTCCAACCGAAAGTGAAACACTCCCCTGAGCATACTACTACAGGTACATGTCCATGTATACATTATTGGAAGGTAACAGTTCAACAAGCACGTACATTGTTGTATGCACTATCATTTACTATCCTCATTGGATCGAGTTTTAAAATAGATTTATGACCTTGACCTGCAAATACTGTTTGATAAAACAGAAATTCTGCAAATAACTTACAAAGGAAGATGTTTATTCATAATGACCCCTGATTGGTATGAATTTACTTATCACACACAAGTATTGTAATTTGTTTACATTTGAAGTGTGACAATTTGCGGTCGATTGAAAGACACATTAACCTAGCTGTCAGTGAGTAAACTTGTACGCAACACCCTCTAAGCTTCAAATCAGTGAATTCCAATTGCACATTTCATGTACATTGTACGGATGTAATACTTACAGGTACGAGAACCACATCCATTTACCTTTTTTCACATGGTGAGATGTACCCTTATAGTATACATGTACTGTACATTATGTAGATAAATTGCACAATGTATTACTCTGCTCTTTACTTACATTTTGTAGATACATGTACATGCACATTGTAGGTGTGTAGACATTTTTGGGGGCTTCCCCTTCCTCAGGGATGACAATCAGCGTGTTTCCACAGAAAACATCGACACAGTATTATCCGTGTCATACCGTGTCATACCGTGTCAGTTTTCCTGTGAAAACACAAGCGTGTCGGGTCGAGTCGACCGACATGTCGACCCCAACGAACTCCCTGTGAAATCGCTGTGGAAACACACAGCGACAAACCGTGTCTGGCGGATCATCAAAGCGCGCGAAGCCTCAATCACCACTGCAGCGTGATTGGTTAAAAAATATGCGTATACAATAATATGTTTATATATGCGCTGTACGTAACAATGAAAAATGTACGTCACAATAGAATAGCGTGGAATCCTGTGTAGATCTGAATCCACAATCGAGGTCAAAGGTTGAATCTTGACTTCCGATTGACACGGTATTCGCCTGACTTGGAACACGGAATCGGGGCGAATTGGAATGCTGCGCTCTGTGGAAACAGATTGGTTTAATACCGTGTCGCCGCGACACGGTATTTCAATCCGGAAAAGATGAACCCTCTTCCACTTTTTTTCTGTGGAAACACGCTGAATACTTGTGGATGATTGATCACAATAATATCAATATCATTGTGTACAGGTGTACCTGTATGTTTAACTATGAGTCTTTAAAAAAATTAAAGTTAAAGCTGTCAGGTGTGTGGTGTCCAGAATCAGTTTTATTGGCCGTAAACTGAGCCGTCTCCCTTTGCCTTTTGTACTACAAGTATGTAAATTTATATAATAGATTTAAAATCCCGAATTCAGTTGTATTGAAATAAATTTCCATTATTTCTAAGCTACCATTATTTCTAAGCTACCATTATTTCTAAGCTACCATTATTTCTAATCTGTTCTTATCAGACCACATGTGCGATTTCCTATAGTTATCTTCAAATGATGTCACGCTATTTATAGAAGAAGCGTTACTTTGCCTTTGCGAGTAGTCTGGTCAGCTTGTGAAGGAGTTGAACCGCACATAACAATCTTTCAGGCTTCTATGGGCAATTTTTTCTGCTTGGCAATCCCAGCTACATGTAGTTGAATCTCTGCAGACGTAGGCTTGTTACTCATGAGGTTCGACCAGGGTTCTTAAAATTAGATGTGACACATCCAGTAATAAGGCCATGGGGTACTTTTAAGCCAACATGTGTACTTACAGTTTAATACAGTGTGTACATGTACATTATGAACAAGTAGTCTGCGAGCGAAGCACTGTACAGTTCAGTATAAACCCATTGGTCGCTATATAGCCTCATAAAGATTAAAAAAGTAGTCCACTAGCACTGAACGCATACATGTACATGTACACATGTACATCCACAGCACACCTTGTTTCAACTTCTATAAACCCATTACCAAGCCTCGGATAGACAATAGAGGCCTTTTTCAATTAAAAAAAAACAACATAATAGTACATCGTCTATTAAAGGAGACAGAATTTTTATTGAATACTGGAAAAGAGCCCCTCATGAGACAAAAAGTAGGAGAGGGGACTTGGAGGATTGTGCCCCTGGGGCTACGGATATAGCCACTGGAGCAATCTAGTCTACTCAAAGCAATTTTTTTTTTTTTTTTTTGGTAATGTATTTTCCTTCTTAAATCCTGTCAAGGTCACTGACGGGTGGTTATCTCTAAAGCTCTCAATTAACATAAGAAAAGGGGATCATGGGGGACCAACAGGCACCTACAGGCACTGATTAGGCGTTGTTTGGTATACACTGTCTAGAGGGTGCAAGTACATGTACATGTAGCTATAAGTAGTACAGTGGGGCTTTAATAAAGGACAATTTTCATTTGAAAATTTGAACAGAGCCCTTACAGAAAAGGGTTGCCTTTTAATGTTTCATGCCCATTAGGCCTTCATGCAGTAATTAGAGTGGTAGCAATTACGTGTGCAAACATATTAACCAGGTTTAAAGGGCAACCTGTAAGCTACTCCACAGGCTGAAGAGTGAAATCAATAGTCTGCACAGCTATCTTGTGTACACATGCATTAATTACCTTACTTTTTTCGGTGGAAGCAAATGTTAAAAGATCATTGTTTGTTGAGTGTTGAATTCCGAGTACCAGCAGACTAGGAAATAGGAATGTTACAGTACGTATCATGGATTTGTCCACAAGTACAGCTGTATGAAGATTTGCATACACATGTACATTTACTTACAAATCAAACAATGTATGAAAGTAAATAACCGATAGTATACTCCAGTCACTGGAATACATGATTCACACCCGTATGAGATACGTTTTTTCCGTTGGGGGGGGGGGGGGGGTGGGAGGGGCAGGGAATACCCCCCCCCCCCCCCTTCTAAAAGAAAAAAAATTAAAACAAAAACTATATATCACACTGCTGTTATAAAGCAGACAGGTTGTCAAATAATTAATATATTTGCTTCCATACATTTACATGCCGATATAATCTTTTTCAATTCTACAAGCAGGAATTTACAAGACGATTTTGAAGTGCTGTGTATGAAAATGATATGCTCAACAAAGAAGTTATAACATGTACCCCAGTACTTATTTTCTATTTCTTATGACACTTAATTTCTACCATACTACATTTTTTTAATACCGTAAGTAACGTTGTATAAACCGCCCTCGTGTATTAACCGCACCCCTCTTTTTCGCCCTTAAAACAATTTTTTTTAAATATATACATGTATATATTTGCCGGCTCTGTCGGCAGCAAGCCAGGTCTTTGTTAAAAAATCCACACGGGAAGGCCTTTCATTTAACTGCAGTTTAATGTGTAAGATCATTAATGTAAATTAAAAAACAGTAGAGGACCTAGGATAGAACCTTGTGGTACGCCGTGTGTAATAGAAGAAAGATTTGAGGAATTATTATTATAAACTACATATTGAGATCTATTAGAAAGATTACTTTCAAACCAAGATGACAGACAAATTTGAGTGTTGTTCTAGTTTCCGAGTGATGAGTCAACACACCGATTACTGAGCTGGGAGACATGGCCAGGCATAGCGCCAGGTGGAGGGGCATAAATCGAAACTTTAAACAAAAAGTGTGGTTAATTCAACCTTAATTACGGTAAAGTAGATTATTACAATCTTCCCTACATTCATCTTTCTCCAAATTTAATATTTGCAGGTCCCTACACCTCAGGAGGCTCCTTCTGATACTGAGAGCCGGCAACCTCAAGTTTCATCTGCATCAAAGTTTGGCTGGATCAAAGGAGTACTGGTAAGAATAATCATTTTCACTATTTAAGATCTCTCCAAAGGGATGAGGGATGCCATCCCTTTCAAAAATTCTGTCCACAATTGTTTGAACCCTTGAGAACTTTTTGTGCTTGAGCCTTGAGGGAAATTTTCATTCCCCTTGTGATATTCAAAGAGGTCCTCCATCTTTTTAGGTGAAAAGAAGTCTGATTAAAATAATTTGTGGGTCCTAGCATACACATGCATACAGTAGTTTTTCATTAAAAAAAAGAAAAGAAAGAAGAAAGAAGAATTGAACTAAAGAGCAAGGCAGGCTGTAACAAATATTTAGAATTAAAGCTACATGTATACCGTACATTGATGTGTGTGTATTAAAGTGTGAGTATGCTCATTTTAATTATTAGGACAGCTGTAGGATGTTCCTTCGATGAAAGATATCATTTTCATTATCATCTGTGATATTTGACACACACTCTATAGACTGATAATTCATTATCATGTTATTACCTTTTCAGTGGCAGCATCAATAAGGATCACGCCTTGTCTAAGCTGTCTCCTCATTCATGCATTGTTATTTGTTGTCTTTTCTAATGAATTTATAGTATATACTTTGTAAATAAATATATATAATATAGGTCAAAATGAGCTTGACTGTCGTAGAAATTATCATCTTTTTTCTTCTTCTAATTTCTTTGCATTGTCATGGTTTGATTCTTTGTAGATAAGATGTGTCTTGAATATCTGGGGTGTTATGCTGTTCTTGCGTCTCACATGGATCGTGGGCCAAGCTGGAATATGTAAGTATTAAAACTCATTGCTTTAATTACCAAGAAACACTAGAAATGTATTTCAAGAAGAGCTTTAAAGGGCATTAAAGGCAACTTCAAGTCATTTGCATTTTGCAGACACCCCAAAGAACTTTAAGATCAAAAGAACTTCAAGAATAATGCATTATGTGGAGTTCAACACTGAAAAGGGGCTTAAAAATTGCTCTCCTGAACCTTTGCATCTGCCCTATCTCAAAGTGCGACATAATATGCACCCCTCCCCCTTCCCCTCCCCCCCCCCCCCCCCCTGGAGCATACAGACCCCAGACATTTCAGTTTGGACCAGTAGGAAATATACATGTACAACCTGTAGTGTGGAGCACTATGTATTTGCCAATCACTAATAATAAGGAATACTGAGATACATTGTACATGTGCATTCACAACAGAACACCTTTCAAAAATAAATACAAAAGCATGAACTAGTAAATAAAAAAAAAGCAAATGAAAAGATGATATAAAGCTCCAAAATGTGGAAAATTTTGCAAATTTCTATTGTAGCACTTACTCTTTTTTTGCTCTATTGAAAGCACTTTAAACAAACAAAAATTAATGAAAGGGATAGATTCAGCCGCAATGGACATGTATTGAATATAATTAAAGTAGAAAACTGTATGCTTGCTGTGGTCATCCAATCTTCTTGGGTACGTTTACATTATATGATATGATTGTAGGGCCCTCAGGGAGAACAGTATGTATACTGATGAGGCTACCCTGGGTAAACAAGACATATTATTATTACCAGTATTATTATTATTATTATAACATGGGCTGTATATGAAATAGACCGTTGACATCGACAGGTTGTATTGTTGTTTTTGTATTTTATAACTCTTTATAAGACATTCTCTGGAAAATGGAGTAAACTCGACTGCTCTGAACTTAACTGAATTAAATGCATGAGACATCATTAATTCTTTCGAGTGCCGAGCTTCATTGCCTGGAATTGGAGCACTAGACTATAATTGAATGAGGATAAGTGTAATAATACACTCTAACAAGCTCAGATACAATGTACTCTGAACTACATGTTGAAGAGCAGTAGGTAAAAGGGCAACCTTATAGTGTAGATAATTTTCCTAAAAAACTTTTGCTTTGGGTCTATACAGGCCAGCTTAAAGGATTAGCTGAAATGTTAGTTATTTCAGATTTAATAACATTCCACATACTGCTCCCATTTTTTTAAAATTAAAAATGTATTTTTATCAGTCTACAATTTTATTATTACCACATGTATTATCAATATCAGGATCATTATTGAAATCATCATCACTTTAATGTCTTAATTACTGTTATTTTGTTGTCCTTTCTTTTCAATACAGTGTATGCAAGTGTGATAATCTTGATGTCTGCAGTTGTCACCACTCTCACTACTCTCTCCATGTCAGCCATCTGTACTAATGGGGAGGTCAAAGGAGGTAAGATGTGGTTGCACACCATTCTCTTCTCTCCTGTAATGTTTGCAAATGAATTTTGGCATTCATTGCCATTGCACATGTGTGAAGCCATTTATTAGATCAATAATATATTGAAATTTTACTTTTGAAACCCATGTACAGTTAGAAATCTAACTCAACTACTGTACATGTAGCACCAAGTCAATGAAAGTTAGAGCAATGCGTTTTAATCGGATATTGCTCAAACTTTCACTAAATTGTTTCTCTTGTTTTCTGCGTTTATTTATGAATTTATCAGGGTGGCTTTAAAGGTAAAGACCAGTACTGGAACCACCCCAATTTCAAAAATGAAATGGAAGCTCCTATTACCAATTATGTGAAAGAATATGTTTTAACTAATACATGATGATAACAATTTTGCCGCGGGAAACCGCATACTAATTGATATATTTGGTAAATTAGTTTATCTATTGTTATGTGAGAGATAAACATCTTTCTGTGTACAGTGCTTGTAACTTTACGAAGACTGGGCCAAATTTCTTATCATTTTGATGACTCCAGAACCTTGCAGTACACACCAATACTTATACATGTATGCTAGATGATCAACCTTTTCTGATCGATTCCACAACGTTTCTTTCACAATGCAATCGCATGACCAGAACTGGTCTTTATCTTTAATCCTTTTATCAAGGAAATGGTTTTCACCCCATTTTACTTTAACCGACTTTACATGTATGCATTACCTTTAAGACTGGATTTCATAAGTTACCATGGCAACTCACAATCACAATGAAGCAAAGTCATCTAGAATTATGGCTTGCCTGTGGCTAGTCATCCTTCACCAGATTGACACGATCAATTTTCCAATCCATTATCCCATCCATCCGTGTTTCCTGGATACCAAAATCTGTTTATGATCGTGATGAACAAAATTCATTTTGAAAATCATTGCTTTTGTGGGGAAAAGTGTCACATTACTGGTTTTATAGCATTAATTTACTTGGTCGACAGTGTTAATGGTGTACAGTATATATTTCATTGTTAAAATTATTGCTTTTATAGGGAATAGTATTTCACTATCATGGTTTTACAGGGTTTACTTGGTTTTATATTAATATATAAACTTGGTTTTGCATTGTAACTTAATACATACATGTATGTATATGTACATGATCTAGGTTTAGGTTATCTGGTTATCTTTCGTCTGTTTATTTGTTTTGTTGATTTTTTAAATCCTTCAATTAAAGTCATTGAGACCATGGTTTTGCTAGCTCGAAATAGTGTTAAATAATGTAGATCGTAGATGATCCCACTGACATGTCTGTGATTAACCCTTTTAGGATAGGATTTATGTTTAGGGCTAAATTGATCACATATTGTTCTTCAAATTGGCCACAATTATATTTTCCTATTATCGCTACATTGCTCAAATAATATACTGTATATACTTTTAAAAATTCTTAGCATCAAATGCAGTGTTTTCATGAAGAAAAAATGGATGTTGTGTGTGCAGAAATTGTTCCCTATGCATGATGTGGCATATTTTTTAGGGCTCATAATCAAAAGTTATTGAGCCAAACCACATAATGCGGAATGGTTGATACCAAAGAGTTCAAAAAGAGTTTGATGAAACAACCAAACCATCATCATGAAATTGATCAGCAATCTAAATTCTACATTGTACATGTCTGTAGGTTGCATATAACAAATTGCACTCTGTTGCTTTTTGATAGACATACACTACTGCCTAAAGGTTTTGGCAGCGGGCTGCGGGCGCGGGCAAGCTACCCGCGGGTCGCGTATTTTTTTTGAGTGTCAATTGCCAAAAATGTGAGCAAGTTCGGGCAGATTTCGGGCAGATTTCGGGCAGATTTCGGGTAGATTTCGGGCAGATTTCGGGCAGCTGAATTGAACGCACGCGCGGAATTTGGGGGAGCGCCCGAACTTCGGGAAGTTCCCGAACTTCGAGCTGCTTTGTTTACTTTGTTGCTATGCGCCGTTGCTTTGCGCGCAATGTCTGTGAAAAAATGCGCATCTGCGTGGAATGCTAGTGCTACGCGGCTTTGTGATGTCATAATGGTTATCTCCAAACGTCACAATAGTCACTCTAACTCGATGTTTTTGTCAAGAAAACAACCATTAAACAGATTTAATTAACATGCGGTGAACGTCTGCCGAGTCGGCGTTCTCGAACTCATGTCATTTTGTCCAAGTTAAAATAAACACGATGGAAGGACATAGCTAAAAATTAAATCAATTTACAATTTAAGTATTTAGTGTTGAAGTATTATCACTTATTTTGGTACAGTTGTCGCCTAACTTTTTTGTCAACTGCGGACTACCGCAGATTTTTTTTCTTCTCCAGGCGGCTAATTACAAATAGACAAAATTAACCGTCTGGTACGAGGATAAATGCTTTGATAAAACCAGGGAGGTGACCCACACGCATCCGGTAACCCTTGCTTCACACTCAAAGAGGGATTGACTGGCGATGTTTACCGGAATCTGGCGAACAGTTTGCCTTTGCTTTTCTTCATCTGGAATCAACCGAAAATATCAAAACATCCAAATAATTATAAGGACTTACTTTCAGCTGACCTGTCCATTTTCTTGAAACAACTACACTTCTTATAATATGAAAAATATGGCCGTTATTTCAGTGAAAATGACGCACATGCTGTGAGATTTTCAGGAAAGGAATGAATACCGTATGAGAAAAGGTGAAAGAAAGGGGGAGAGACGGGGAGAGAGAGGAACAGGAGAAAGGCGAGGGAGGGAGACGGGGTATATAGCGAAATGAGAGAGAGGGAGATGGGGAGTAAGAATGAAAGAAAGAGGGAAGATGGTGAAGTGATAAATGGGTGGGGTAGAGCATAGACGTCTATGGGTAGAGAGAGAGAGAGAGAGACTGGAAGAAGAAGAAAAAAAGGTCGCAAATATTTTCACCCCGATAATTGTTGATTTACTCAAATTCCACCAGCCTTCAGCCAACAAGTACTGCAGAGAAACAAATTGATCTCTTATCTTGCTGACATAATTATACCAGTCAACGACTCGACTCGTATCTCAAACTCTTGCTGAGTGACTTGATGCATGGACCTACTACGAACCATCATGATGACAGAGAAAGTGCATGTTACGCAATGTTTGCGCCTTTTCTGTTCTTTCTAAAAACCGCAGCGGCATGCATGTCTGAAGTGAGAGGGCAACTTCACGAAACAAAGCTTTAGTAAACAAATCAAATTTCAAAAGGGAACCGCTTTGTCGGTGGAAAAGGAAAGTTATTGCCCAGTCACTGAAGAGATGTTGAGTTGTTCTGATCCCGATTTATCGATGGTGACCGTAGTGATGATGATGGTGATGATATTGATGGACGATGATGAAAATGCTGGCTGTATGTATTGATGGCGATTATTAAGATGATGATGGTGATGATATTGATGGACGATGATGAAAATGCTGGCTGTATGTATTGATGGCGATTATTAAGATGATGATGGTGATGATATTGATGGACGATGATGAAAATGCTGGCTGTATGTATTGATGGCGATTATTAAAATGATGATGTAGAGAAACTCCCGCCCCCCCCCCCCCCACCCCACGAAAATACACACACAAGATAGCATGGCGATAAACAATGAAAATACGTTATAGATGGAAATAAAAATTCGAAATACGAGTAATACATAAGGAAATAACAAAGAGATACTTGAGGCTTGAGGAAAAAATAGCAAATGATAGAAAAAATCTAAGAAATACATAAAGTGAACACATTTACGAAGGAAACCAGAAGAATGATTAATAATTGCTTCATAAAGATCTACGTATGGAAAGAAAAAATGATAATCGAAAATACATGATTGATAGAAAGAAAAACATGGAATTAAACAAGGGGGTGATTGTGGAATGGGGTAATTTTCAGGGAAAGGTAAATGTGGGGGGGGGGGGGGGGAGTAATTGGCCTGGGTGATTGCCCAAGGGTAATTCTCCTAGAACTAGAACCGTAATGAACAAGAGAAGGGAATATACAAGCATAGAGAGAGAGAGAGAGAGAGGGTGGAACAAAGAAATGCAAAAACAGAAAAGATGATGAGAAAGATTCGAACAAATGCATACGCTTAGTTTTCAGGGCAGAACTGCTCTCTCTCTCTCTCTCTCTCTCGAAGGTTCAATCAGGGAGGTGTTTTCTGGTTCAATCATCACTACTAAGATCATGTGATCTTACCGCGCAAACATGATCTGTTTATAAATAACTTCTGAGATGACCGCATGTTGCCCAGACATTTAGTCTCCAAACTCTTTGTTTAGAAACACTTGAAACATAATATGAAATATACGCTACGCTAGCTCTCGTCATTCAAACATTCAATTCATTGGTGAACAAATTAATTTTGGAATTGATTAATAAGTTCTCTGCTTGTTTCGTGTGTCTATTTTTGTTCTTCTTTTTAGATTGTCTTCTTCTTTTTCTCTCCTTCCTTTCTTCTCCCCCCTTTTTCTTATTCCTCTCCTTCCTTTTTTTCTTCCCCCACCCCTCTGCTTATTCATCTCCACTTCTTCTTTTTCTCCACCGGCCCCGCCCCTCTGCTTCTTCACCTACTCTTCTCCCCCCTCCCTCTGCTTGTTTATCTCCCCTTCTTCCTTTTCCTCTCCTTCTTCTTTTCCCTCTCCTTCTTTTGTTTTTCTTCCCCAATCCCCTCTGCTTCTTCATCTACTCTTCATCTTTTCCTTCACCCTCACCCCCTTTGCTTCTTCACCTATTCTTCTTCCTCCCCCCCCCCCCCCCCTCTGCTTCTTTATATCCCATTCTTCTTTATATCCCCTTCTTCTTTATATCCCCTTCTTTTTCCTCTCCTTCCTTTTTTTCTTCCCCAATCCCCTCTGCTTCATTTTCTTCTCCCCGCCCCTCTGCTTTTCATCTACTCTTTTTCTTTTTCTTCTCCTTCGTTTTCTCCCCCTACTTCTTCATCTACCCTTCTTCTTTTTCTTCTCCTTCCTTTTCTTCTCCCCCTTCTCCTTGTTCCTCGCCTTTCTTTGTTTTCTTCCCCAATCCCCTCTGCTTCGTCATCTACTCTTCATCTTTTGCTTCACCCCCAGCCCTTTGCTTCTTCGTCTACTTTTCTCTCCCCCCCCCCCCCCTCTGCTTCTTTATATCCCCTTCTTTTTCCTCTCCTTCCCTCTCCTTCCCTTTTTTCTTTCCCCAATCCCCTCTGCTTCTTCATCTACTCTTCTTCATTTTCTTCTCCCCCGCCCCCTCTGCTTTTCATCTACTCTTCTTCTTTTCTTCTCCTTCCTTCTACATACCCCCTTTCTTCTTTTTCCTCGCCTTCCTTTTTTTCTTCCCCCACCCCCTCTGCTTCTTCATCTCCTCTTCTTCTTTTTCTTCTCCCTCCCTCTGCTTCATAATCTCCCCGTCTACTTCTTTTTTTTCTTTTTCATCTCATTCTCCTTCCGTTTTTTTTTCTTTAAATGGGGATAAGAGGCACGTGTTTTCATTTGTGAAAGGTAAATCGTTGGTTTAGGTGTAACGCTTCAGAAAAAATATATCCGTTATCACACGCTTGTTTTGATCCATTTCGATTGTTTGGGGCATCACCCGGCTTTAATCCTACCCCTCCCTGTCTAATTATCCCTCGATTGATTTTAATCAACACTTATCACATACACATACCCACAGTTATAATAATATACATATCAACTCCGTTTTAGTTGCATATCGAGGGGGGGGGGGGGAGGGGGTAGTTGTATAGTAATTTCATAATGATTGTCAATAACATTTTTTCAAGAAAAAAAGAAGAAGGATATTTCATGATTTCGACTCTGACAAACATGCACATATTATCCTGACCACGGGAAGCTTCCTTAAATCCATTTACGGAATGATGCCTCATAGTCAGGTGGCTTAGTGAAATTATCGTTACCGGCCGGATACAAGCGCCATTTTTGGTACAGGGCTTTGTTATGACCTACTGAA
Organism: Strongylocentrotus droebachiensis; assembly: GCA_035222895.1. Lineage (NCBI taxonomy): Eukaryota > Metazoa > Echinodermata > Echinoidea > Camarodonta > Strongylocentrotidae > Strongylocentrotus > Strongylocentrotus droebachiensis. The sequence goes on along the minus strand of JAVYIG010002523.1, from coordinate 172,831 downwards.
CGATATTAGGGTAGGAGCCCCCGGCAAAAATCTCAAATAGGGGTGTGGTGGGCGGGGGCGCCCTCCCGGAGCCCCCAAATAAGAAATAAGGTGAAATAACATTGATTTGTTGTTGTACAAATGCAATTTTTGGTACAGGGCTTCATTAGGACTAACTGAACAATATAAGGATAGAAGCCCCCTACACAAAATTAATATAAGGGCGTGGTGGACGGGGCGTCGTTCCAGAGCCCCCAAATAAGAAATAAGGTAAAAATAACATTGATTTGTTGTTGTAAAAATGCAATTTTTGGTACAGGGCTTCCTTAGGACTTACTGAACAATATTAGGATAGAAGCCCCGTCCAAAAACTTCATGTAAGGGTGTTTTGGGGCGGGGGCGTCGTTCCAAGGCCCCCAAATAGGAAATAAGGTTAAAAAAAACATTGATTTGTTGCTGTACGAACGCAATTTTTTGGTACAGGGCTTCCTTAGGACATTCTGAAAGATGTTATAGTAGGATCCCCCAACAAAATATTTATAAACTTAAGTTGCAATTTGGGGGCGGAGGCGTTGTCCCATAGCCCCAAATAAGAAATAATGTACAATAACATTAATTTGTTGTTGTAAAAGTGCATTTTGGGGTAAGGGGCTTCCTTATGACCTTCTGAACAATGTGAGGTTCGGAGCGCCACGGCATTATATTCATATATGTGTGAATGGGGGCGGGGCGTCGAGCCAGAGCCCCCTTGTTAAATATAATGTAAGATTGCATTGGAGCCCCCACATCATATACAGTGCATAATTACATCTAAACAAAAATTAGGGTTACCTGAATACTGAATACTACTGAACAAAATTCATTTAAAATGGCATTGATTTGGTGTTGTACACATGCCATATTTGGTACAGGGCTTCTTGGGACTTATTGAACGATATTAGGATTGGAGCCCCCAACAATACATTCATATAATTATGTGTGATTTTGGGGGCGGGGCGTCGTACTGGAGGCTTCTTCTTGTCTCATTGATAGAGTTTGATGGACTCGACTTGTCTTACAAGACAATTGGTCAGCCTTTTAAGAACCTGGAAAGGCTCAGAGTCAATGGTCATCTTCTAAAAGGGATGCTTGGCTAGATATTACGGTGAGTAAAATGTCTCTGTGGCATCATCGTACACTTTTCAAGCCTAGCAGACTGACTTCATTCCCGTGCCATGAAATGCTGATGTCGTGTCGCAACCTGAATATGAGTGTAACACAGGCAGTGCTTATGACTTTGGCTCTCCTAAACTCCCACAGATGGCATTGATGTGGAAGTATAGGTGTATCTGTATTTCTTCCCCATACCTTATGCCACCCAGATGTCAGTTAATGGTTGAGTCTTGAGGAGATCATATAATATAAGACACGGATGACTACAACATCAAGACACTTTCCAATGGATGCTAGTTCCTCTCTTTTCACGGGTAGACTCTGACTTTCTAACTGTCTGGAATGTAAGTGTCCCACATAAGATCTAATCTCTTGGTAGTCTGCTGTTGCTTCTCCAGGTATGGAATGAAGACTTCGTTGGCGTACCCATCAAAGTACTGATGCCGATAACAGGCAGACAGTGGACGATGACAGCTCCATCGAATACTTTACAGCAATATGCTGATGGTCGCTCTGGTTGGTCAGGCTTCTCAAGGCATTGCAGCAGTTCGGACTTTGTACCTGGTAGATAAAGATCAGTACCGAAGTCTGAGAGAGAAGAGCGACGTGGAGTTTACCAAAAAGTGCTATATTGTTATGAAGCACTTTGATCTTCTTGTCTTTCTTCTGAACTATCTTGCAGTCTGAAGAGAGCCAGTGAATTTCTCTTGATTGGATCGTGGATTGAGTGGGTGCGCTCACCAAGCACAGTCTTGAAAACTCTTGGTACTGTTTCCTTCTAGTCTACTCCAGATTGTGGACTGTGGTAGCAACGGCTCTCTCTGTGCATTTGCAACTGTCATGCTTTACCAGATCATTAACTCATCCGAAAATGAACTACCCGTTTGCCTGATGCTTGTAAAAAGGACATTGATTGTTCTTCAACGAATTCTGTGATGAGAGACCTTGCTCATGGTGCTGAAAGTTCTTAGGATTCTCCTTATCATCTTCCGTGAAGTATTCTTCCTCAAACTCCTTCAGCATTGTAGCCATTTCTGGTCCAGAGAGCATCCATCGTCTAAGGGCAGCAGGGTTTTCCAGGAGTCCAATAGCGCCACCTGCACCTTTCACAATCTTGTTCTCTTGCTCATGGGCCTGGCCAAAAGGGATTGAAGAAAGCTTGTTTGATGTTTTAGAAAGAACCCAGTGTGAGTGTTGATCAAACTCTTTCTTCACAGTGGCTGGTAAAGACTTCATATCTCGAATGTGGACAGGCATCCACCTGGAATAGTGTACATGGTCCAAGGCGAAGGACCTTCTTACACAGTGGGGAGTTTTTCTCTCTGTGAGATCTGATGAAGACGAGTATGAGGGTTTCATATTTCATGATCTGGTCCGAGAAAATAAAAGTAGGGCTCTTCTTCAGCATGTCATCTCTCCACTCCTTGACTGATCGTCATTCCTGGGGCCTGTTCTTGGCATGAAAACCTCCTGCTGCAAATTGTTTAATTACAGGAGAGGGGTCATGGGGGGGGGGGGTATGCCCACTAACCTTAATTTACTGTATGACCGTGTTCTGTCATTATTTCGGATAGGACTATTTACTGGCAATTCACAACATTCTCCCCAGAGTAAGCAAAGTATTCAGGTAAAACAAATCAACGTGATTATGTGGGGCCTCTAGTACAACGCCCCTGCTCCCTTTACACTCATGTGAATGTTTTTCCAAGGGCTCCTTCCTTAATATCGTTCAGTAGATCCTAAGAGAGAGCTGTACCAAAAATAGGCGGTCGTATAAACAAAAAATCAATGAGATCTTCATGGGGGCACTGGCACGACGCCCCGCCCCCATTCACACACACATATATACGAATATTATACCAAACGCTCCTATCTCACATCGTTCAGAAGGTCATAAGGAAGGCCTGTACCAAAATTTGCACTTTTACAACAATAAATCGATGTTTTTTTACTTTATTTCATATTTGGGGGCTATGGGACAACGCCCCGTCTCCAAATTGCACCTTTATAAATATTTTGTTGGGGGCTCTAACCTTCACAATGTTCAAAAGGTCCTAAAAAAGCCCTGTACCAAAAATTGCCTTCGTACAACAACAAATCAATGTTATTTTACCTTATTTCTTATTTGGGGGCCTTGGAACGACGCCCCCGCCCAAAAACACCCTTACATTAAGTTTTTGCACGGGGCTTCCTTCTAATATTGTTCAGTAAGTCCTAAGGAAGCCCTGTACCAAAAATTGCATTTTTACAACAACACATCAATGTTATTTTACCTTATTTCTTATTTGGGGGCTTTGGAACGACGCCCCGTCCACCACGCCCTTATATTAATTTTTTGTAGGGGGCTTCTATCCTTATATTGTTCAGTTAGTCCTAAGGAAGCCCTGTACCAAAAATTGCATTTGTACATCAACAAATCAATGTTATTTCACCTTATTTCTTATTTGGGGGCTCCGGGAGGACGCCCCCGCCCACCACACCCCTATTTGAGATTTTTGCCGGGGGCTCCTACCCTAATATCGTTCAGTAGGTCATAACAAAGCCCTGTACCAAAAATGGCGCTTGTATCCGGCCAGTAACGATAATCGATATATTTGACGTTAAGCCACCTGACTATCATATTCCTTTTCACTCAGACACACACGCACAACTAAATCGCATACCCATCCCAGGAGTCCATTCAACTCCGTCTTTGTTCCAATCGGAAGGAGGAGGGGGGGGGGGGTCAATTTTTCAATTTGACAAGCAAAGAATAAACATAACAAATAATGATGATACTAAATATAATTGATGTTCAATTGATGACGAATTGAAAAAAATAATGTATCAGGACAATTACCTCCCGACGACAATTTCCCCATTCTTTAAAAAGTTTACCACCTGAAATCAATACCCCCCTCCCCCCGTTCATTTAAGGGGGAAGTCCACCCAGATAATAAGCTGGTCTTAATGAAAGCAGATGTTTTTTTAGGGGAGCAAATCTCCTCGGAGGGGGATGGGGGGTTACGAATGTGATGCATGCAGCACGAGCATAGGTCATAAGTTGACCTAGATATCTACGTAAGCTTCGCGTACCATGTGCGTCCAAAATCTAGATCCAGCATGCATGCATAGCATAGGCTATGCCTACAGGCTAAACAACGTAGCACTATTTGTATTAATTATGACTTAGCTGTTACAAAGAAAGCATCTCTTAATCCTTGGAATTAAAATATGGAACAGGGACTGATGTGTCATTGGCATACATTGTAATGTAAGGTGAGACCAAATTGTTCATATCATTAGTCTGATGAGTGCTCAATTGAGCCATTTTATTAAGTTTAGGCTAGATCCTAGGCTAGGCATGACGATGTGGTACGGTAGCTATGCTATCGTTTGCCGTCCCCGTTGCCGTCCGACTAGCGACTGCTAACTTCATGGACCCTGGGCCTAGCTCTTCGAAGATGTTTGGCAGAAAAGTATCTAAAGCCTACGGTGGTCATCCACTGTTAGATCTAAATCAGGGGGTCTAGACTAGACTTTAGACTGCCTTACTCATATTGCTGTGAGAGTTGATGAACACCAAAACAAATTAGTGAGCGTCTTTCTTACCATACACTCGACTCTCCCATACACTCTACGTGTATTTGTGTATAATTTTCGTGCGGTGCGATTCATATTTTAACACGCAAATTGTATAGGCAAATTGATCTGCAGTTGAATCGCTCTTCTCGACCAATTTGTCTTTTCAACGTGACGTCATCGGGTCTTGTCGCGTGCGAGTCTTAAAAACGCACGACTTCAGCACGCGCATCATATCAAGGCGAATATAGTACCGGGCAGATTTCGGGCAGATTTCGGGCTGATTTCGGGCAGATTTCGGGCGCGACCCGAACATCGTCTCTTCAGCTACGCGCTTCGGGCATCGGGTCAGCCCGCTGCCAAAACCTTTAGGCAGTAGTGTACATGTACACTGTACACACATATTGTTCTTGTACTTTTATATAGAATTATTATATAATACATCAAATTAAATGAAATTTGGCTTTAATAGAGCTGCATATTATAATTGTTTAATGAGAGATGAAACTCTCCTGATAATCAGTTTTAGTATGCTGAATACAGAGCTAATGAATGGATAATGATTTAATGAGAGATGAATGCAGTCTTTATCTGGAAAATTATTGCAGTTTAATAGATAATGTCACTTTATATTCTGGGAATACAATCATCCACACTGATGTCAATTGTCATCAATTTGCCAAATTCGAAATTTTGTTGATCATTTCCTGTTAATCAAATAATGTATGCATTTTTAAAGATTATCTTTTCCCTTTGACAAATTTTGAACAAATAAGTATTTCAATTATTAATATTTTTCACCTAATTTAATTATTTTTGCACTTAAAAAGTTGCAATTTTCCTGTCAATGCAATTTAAACAGACAGGTATTTTCATTTATGAAATTTCATGCCCAGATTTCTCTTTGAATGCTACTTGTTTTGAACCATTTTGTTAATTTGGAATTGTTTTAATTGAAAAATTGTCAAAACAATTATAAATATAAAATGCCAGTGTGTAAATCTTAATTTTCTGATTATCAAAATGATTCCACATTTGTATACATGTGGGTTTGTGTTATTGTTTTTAAACAGTGTTATTTCATTCTGTCTGGCTCTCTTTCTTTCTTTCCACTTCAATACTCTCTTTTACTCTTTCTTTTATTCTTTCTTCCTTAGTCTGTTTGTGTCTTTCTTTGTTTGTTTTGTTGTTCTGTTGTTTTCATTTTATTCTTCTCTCTAACTTTGGCCAGATCTTTGCCCATTGGATTTTAATTCAAGACATGTTTTGAACGTCATTAAGGACCATGAGCAGAATCGGCTTGTCTGATCCTTCTCATCACATTTTTTCCCTCTCATTTTTGTCTTCTTATTCTTAATTATTATTATTATTATTATTTTGTGATCTTTTCCTTATTATTGTACTCTACTCTCCTGCATATGGTTCTTTAAAAAAAAACAAGACTAATAAGGCCCTAGTGCTGACTCACAACCTGTTTTTGGTACATGCACCTTTGCTCCTAGGAATCAAAGAGTCGGTGCTTGGTCTTGAAAACATGAATAAAGTGATTAATGAATAAAAGACGGGTTGGAAATGTCAGCACTGTCTGAAGACAATGTGAAGGTTATTGTATGTGGCCCCACTGTTTGGATTTTAAATGCAATCCCTTTATTTATAGATCACTTCAAAGTGCATGCATAAAAGGACTGGCTTTGCGAGTCACATTTAACTGTGTACCTCTCTGTGTCTCTTTCTCTTTCTCTTTCTCTTTCTCTCTCCCTGTCTTTCTCTCCCTCTCTCCCTCTCTCCTTCTCTCTCCTTCTCTCCCTCTCTCCCCCTCTCAGTTCTTACTGGTATGCTTTTTATAATGCTATACACTGTTTTCTCAGACACACATTGTATTGTATGAAATATTAACAAAATATATTAATGTATAGCAATTGCAAATTACCTGATTATTAAGCTAACTTTTTGTTTATTCTACAAATGAATGTGAAGGGGAAACTGTGACGTACATGTATCTTCTGAAGAATAAGTGAAAGAATGTATTTTATTGTGAGATATTTTGTCAAGATCCTAATGCTTTCAAACAACAATGTTCAGAATACGTTTCGGGTCTTTGCATGTACCGGTACATGTATACTCTGTCTGCATTTTTCTTATTCAGGTAAAAACTTCTGAAAAACTTCTGAAAAACAAGTTTATGTTTATTTATTTTTAATTTTAATTTTTGTGGATTTTGCATTTCTTCCTCATAGTGTCCTCATAGAATCAACAAAACTTATTTGCGATTAAAATCTCTGTTTATGCTCATCATAAAAAATCATTTGCATAAAGGTGACTTTCATACTTTCATTTTCATACATGTAGCTGACCATTATTACTTGTACATTTATAACAAATCTTCAAGAAAACATTCCATGCTTTCATTGATTAATTGACTCTTCCTTTCTTGAGGCAATCCAAGATGATTTCACCGTTTATATTCCTGTTTGTTTCTAGGTGGGGCCTATTACATGATATCCCGTAGCTTGGGTCCTGAGTTTGGAGGTTCCATCGGGCTGATCTTCTCCGTTGCTAACACCATCGCCGTTGCTATGTACGTCGTTGGTTTCTCGGAGACGGTCGCTCTCCTGCTAAAGGTTAGTTCGGTATTCCATCAAGTATCAATCTCAACTGAATGATCACTTTACTCAGTTAAAGATGCACTTTCAAGATGAAATTGAGTTTGTCATCCAAATGCATTTTAATAGGCCATTATTGTAATGGAAACAAATTTGACGCATATGTCATTGTGCATACCTGCCAACTACTACGATTTTGGCGTAATTATTACGATTTTTTGATTTAAATTACGCCTTACGATTTTTTGTCATAAAATTACGATTTTTTTTAATTTTTTTTTAATTTTTTTGCCTGTTCACCTGGCACTGTCCAGGCCGACGCTTAAGCGTGCCCGGGAGAGCACCGGCATGGTACCAAGAGTAAAAAAAAGTTTCACAGCTCAATCACTGTCAACTCACCACTCAGAAAGTGGGCCCAAAAGTCCAGATTTCTGTTTGGAAAATTAGTCCGTCATCTTTGGTTTTAAAAACAGCATTGTTTACTGTTATTATTATTATTAAATCAGCGCGTTCAACTGCAACTCCAAGTAAAATCGCATGAGTTTTCGGTGAGGGACCTGGGATACTTCTACCGTAGTATGGTGGTGTCAACAACAAAAAAAATTGGGTATTCGAGTACCTCATTACACGCTTATGCACAGCCCTTTATTTTTCTCCTCCAGGTTCTATTTCATCAGGGGAATTTCGAGCTTTTAGTCCTTGTTTTTTAAAACATTTTTTATGGGGGAGGGGGTTGCATAAGTGTTGAAAAATGAGTTTAAAGTGAAGGAAAAAGGCATTCCTAAATGTTGAAAATACCAAAAGCTCCCTACCGTGGGAGGGGGACAGCCCTCTCCCACACCCACCCCCCGCTCGGTCGCTTCGCTCCTTCGTTCTGTCGCTCCGCTCAGTCACAGTCCTCGTAAAAAATGATTACTATTTTTAGTCTTCAAAGGTTGGCAGGTATGCATTGTGAAGTGCAATAGTGCATCAGTACAAATTATTTCATTCACCTGTTGAGAATAATTGTATTTCAAACGTCAGAATGCAAACTTCATATATTATGTGTTGTTAGGTAGGGCAAGCTATAATGTTTGTCCTACCTAGCAACAAACACTGAATGTAATTCACATTCTGACTATCAAGATGAAATCATTTGTAACAGGTTAATGTAATAATTTCTATTCAAGGCACATCACAAAGACATATTTTGTTACATTATGAAAATAACCTGTTGTTATAAAAACCTGTCTAGAAGTTATTGGGGCAGTTGATTATGAAACACATCAGAACAAGTATTGTGAGGTATTGGAATCAGCAGTTAATTGTAACAAATTGACTATATTCAGCTAAAACTTATAGACAGTTGTAATCAATGAACATTGACAAAGATATCACTAAACATGGGTCCATTTTTTTTCTTTCAAAAATTTCTGGAAAATGGACCTTTATTTCAAGAAAAACCCCCCAAAAGGACTCTTAAAAAGGAGAAGGGGTTTTGAAGCTTGAGCGACACACCCCCGTCCAAACCGAATCTGAGTATCCATGGAAACAACAATATAATAGAAAATTATTATATAATATATCAAATTAAACAAACTGTGGCTTAGAGCTTCATATTATAATTGCTTCATGAGTGAGAAAACTCTCCTGATAATCAGTTAATGAGTTTTAGTATGCTGAATACAGTACTAATGAATGGATATAATTCATTAATTAGAGATGAATGCAGTCTTTAGTGGGATAATTATTGCAGTTAGATAAAGTGAGTAAAAAAGGGAACAATCAGATGCGCTCCTTTGGTGAAAAATACTGTTCACAAGGGAAAATGGGATCTTCATCAACAGGTTTAATAGACAGGTTGCTATGAAAGCATGTTTCAATTGTATGTGTAGATGAATACCATTTAGGAGCAAATGCTTAAAAAAATGTAAATTTTGTACTTTTGCATGAGCTAGAATGCACAACATCCGTTGATTGTTTATTCCCTTTATACATGTACATAAATGAATTTGTATCTACGCTTAATTTGCTGGGGTGATGTTTTGTTGTTGCTTCATATACGGTACATAAATGGTAGGAAGGATATTGAACTGAAACAAATCAAATACAGTGTACATCATTATGCCATTTAAAACCTTGTTTTCTCTTGGTGTGGGAAACCACCTTTTAAGAAAATGAAGACAAAAATTGAACCACCGCAACAAAATTAAATGTCACAAGCATAGTGCCATTCACATTGCTGTCTTTTCTAACACACAAATAAGTATTAAGTATGCTTCAGGGCATGGCTTAAAGCCATTCGTGTCACGTCTGCCATTCTTTCGCATGTGAAATAGCATCTATAGGTGGTTGACGTGTGAATGACACCTCGTGTGGGCTTTGTGGAACTAGTGGTAGGGGGCGAGGAGACGGGTAAATGGGTAGGCACGAGCATGGGAAGGTACAAAGCAGGAACCTACGTTTGTAGATGCGGCCATGGTGAAGATTGATGCACTGAGTCACTGTATACAGTCATCACCATGGGCTGTTTAAAGGGGGTAGTCCTGTGAAAGATATTCAGATTAATTCTTCATGTTTATAAACCAATAACAAGATTCTTCTTTTAGACCCCCCGCACCACATACTTTCACCAGTATGCATCTCTGATTTTCTGCTTTCTTCTAAAGTAGTTTGATCAAGTAGTTGTTATCAAGTAGCTTGTAATCAAGGTTAGCTTCCCCTTTATGGGGAGGAATATTTTACTTGAAGCATTAATGATGTACTTGTGCCTATAAAATAGTCCATGGTTTCTTGAACAGCAATATTATACAAGTTTGCTCCTTTTTCATACCCCATTCTTAATGGAGAAACTGTCATCAGACCAAGGATAGACCAAACAAAAAATAGTATTACCGTAGCTCTGATGGCCAAGACTAAGAGTCAGTTAGTGGGTTTTGAATCAGTTTGGCCGTGTCAAATACGGACATTCCTGGTCCTTGTTTCCCATAGAAGTTAACTTGTGTTAAAGCGTTCTTCTCTTCTTTTACTTTCTTTGACAAAATAAGTGAACCAAATTAGTTTTCAAGTCTGAAGAGGAATTAACTGTGTATCAAGAGTAATTAATGTATGCAGATTTCTCACCAAGGATGCAATTTTAATCCACCACACTTCTCTTCTATAAATCATTTACGGTAACTTTGAAACGATGCAATTTTGCCAGGGTTTATTTCCAATATAACCAATCAATTCTAAGCTGATATCAAATGCAATACATCAGCATTTGTGGCTTGCATCCTTAATCTGTAAATGTGGTTAAATACAGAGACCGAAATGAGAGAAATTGCACTGTTACATCACTTACATGTCTGAAGTTAGTATTGATTTGTTGGTATTGATGTACAAAGACCGTGTCAATAACTAGACGGGCATTAACCCACTTTTGAAGCTGTGAAATGGAAATATGGAAACCATAAAGAAACATTATTCTGCTCCTATTAAGTTATTTTTTGTATCACAGCACAGTTATTGTATTTTTCTGTAAATCTGTACTACAGTATAACCAAAAGTGAGTTAATGCATATTGACATACGTATCTATTTCTTATACATATTCAGCTTGTGGGGCTTGTACTCAAAACTTTTCCATTACCGGTAACAAATATTTGTTTACAAATTGTATCTTTTCAGTACACTTTAGCATCTCAAAAAAAAATACTTTTGTGCAGCCTACATGTCTATTTAAATGTAGTTTCAAGAAGATTATGATCCAGCCTGTATTAACCAAATACTTGAAGTGATTTATAACTCGCTATTAAATTGAACATACATGGAGTGTTTTGAAAATCACTTTTGACTTATGCTTTGTAAATTCTGGCCTGACACACTGTAATGTTTATGATGTGTCGACCTAAAACCCAAGCATGTAGTTATCGCCGGTTAACACCCGATTTCACATTGAATACTCAATTATCACACAGGAAACATGTTAATAAGTAATCACCGCTTGTAGGAATCAGAATAATCCCAACCTTTTGAGCTTGAGAACCAAAGGGTTAATGGTAAACCTGAGACTTTTGCTATCCCACGTCTCCCCTGCACGCTGGCAAAGACAGGAAGTGCCATTAGCCGTACACATTGATGGACAAGAGAGCTGGATGTGGCACATCTTAATTCCTCGCCGATCGAATTTCAGAGTTCGAACGAAGGGTGAAACAAAGAAAACAACATGGCAATATTCTAAAATGAAGAATAGCACTGTCATCTGCAGAGAATGAGATTCAAGGCTTAGATTACACCCAGCTTTACAGACTCTTGTACTTGTCTTTGGGAATTTGGTAAGCTCGGTTTATTTGATCGAGCTCCGATCATCGCTCGAAAGAGTTCATGCAGGGTGTTATAAAGAGCTTTGCGTAATTACTTATCTCCCATGAAGAGATCGTGATCCAATATATGCAAAACTTTTTTGACAATAATCATGAATTCATGATAAATCATTTCTAGTTGAGGGTGTACATGGAAGTCATGGATATGTACATGTATAATGTTTACAGTGTAGTACATACAGGAATGTGCAAACAACCTTCTTTTTTTTTTAAATATAAATATTAATTTAATCAACCTTTCAAAATATTTTTTGGGATAAAAAGTACAGTTGTCATTATTACTTGGATGAAAATGCATATGACTGTTGAATTGACCCTACCCCAAATACACTACGCATGTTAGCACATATGATATTAGACAAGGTTTTTTTCCGGCTTTCATAGAAAATGTACAGCAGCGTCAACTAATTCCTTATTTTTTCTAAATTATTGTTGAAGTTTCATGACATCCCCCGATGATTTGATGAGATCTGTGTAGACACCATCATAATCTGTTACTTATAGTATGTTGTACAATAAGATAAGAATGCTGTTGCCTCATCAGCCAGTTTGATTTCATATGACGATGCAGATTCAAGATCCAATGCAGCCGTTATGATACAGTTGGACAATACATATATGTGAAAATCCTGTTCTCATTTTGTCACAGAGGACTTATAAAGATTTGAACTCACATCGTATCACATGTTTTACAATATATGTACTATATTTTAGTAATGTTTTAAACAGACTACGATACACAACAATCTTGTTTTCATCGGCTTTCAGAGCTCTGCATACTAATAAGTCAATGCTACTAAAATCCTTTCACATACGAGACAAGCTTAATATTCAGAGCCTAAAAGGGTTTTTGATCTATAGATAAAAAGAGGATTGAGATCTCTTTATTTTAAATACTTCATTGTAAATCCCTTTAATAGATAGTATCACCATTGCAGGATGAACAAGCGTTATCCAAAATATTTCCTGCTGGATTTTCATTCTCTTCCCTTTTCTGTCAAAGTTGGATTAATGCAGAATACAAAGCAGAGACAGCATGATATTCTTTCCAAGGAATCTGATTTGAGAGGAAAAAAGTGATCCCCATTACTTTATTTTGTTGTTGTAGGGGTAATTGTTTAACCCATTGGATGCTAACCAGAGAGGAGTCTAGATTTAAAGGATTGGGTATCTTTGTCTCAGATTCTAAAAAATATCCTGGATTTTTAAGCTCATGCTGCAATCATAATTATAAACCTTTAGGTCAGTCAGGAATCCCATGACTTTTACAAGCTGATTGCCTGTCTAATTTTCAAGATATTTATGATCGGAATTCAAAATTGTCAAAAACTGTTTTCCCAACAGTTTTTATTACACTACATTTTATTAGGGAAAATGAGTATGGTAAAATCGGTCACTCAAAGATTTTTACTTTTTGAAGTGCAATTTTGTGAGGGATTCAATATTACACTGATAACACATAGGGCCATGCATCTCAGATTTGTAAAACTGGAAACATTGTTAAACAATACCTTTAAAAGTACATGTATTTGAACAAATGCTATGAAACTAGTGGTTTATTGGTGACTATTGCAATCACACAATAGTTTTATTGTAAAGTAAAGAGACACAACGTCTGCATTGGAATATTAAACAAGATACCATTTTCTCTTCATATGTTTTCCAGGAAATCGTTTGCTCCCTATATTTCACTTCTCTTCTCCCCTTTTCACATACGGTAACCACAAATGTACAATGAAGAAAGGGTTTCTAAAGGTAATCTTGATATGAGAAAGGACTAAAAACATTGTGTGTATTTTTTTAGGATGCATGCAAATACAGTCAAACCTTTCTATAGCAACCGCCCAAGTGAAACACAAAAAGTGGTCTTTGTAGACAGGTTCCTTTAGTACATGTTTCAATGAGAAACTTTTTTCAAGGGAAACCAAAAAAATGTGATCTTTGTAGACAGGTGGTCACTATTTAAAGCAGGTATGACTGTATTGCAATTTCCTTGCTATATTTCTTCTCTCCTTTTCTCATACTTCCCCTTTTCTCTGATGATTCTTTTCAGGAATACGATGCCCAGATGGTCGACCTGGTCAACGATGTCAGGATCATTGGTATGATCACCATCGTCGTCCTCCTGGCCATCATCTTCATAGGCATGGCATGGGAAGCCAAGGTACAGTACGCATTCACTCACTCACTCACCGTATGATACAGCTTTTACTCGTCAAATTGGCAATGTTGCATCCAGTGAAAAGTCTTAGCAGTGAAACATAGATGCCACCTTTCTAGCTATCATCTTTTGATAGATTTACTGTGAAATACAGCTTTTACTCTTTAAATTGGCAATATCAATATCAAATACACATAGATACCATCCTCCCAGCGATCATCTTTATAGATATGGCATTGGCAGCTAAGGTACAGTTCAAGTTCATTCACTCACCTTTTGTTGCCAATTTGATTATTTTGAAGTTAACTTTTCTCTAATTATCCCATTCAACAAATCACATTGTAAATTGTTTTGCTTTTAGTCCTGCATTTTTAATTTGAGTATTTTGTCATATGAATCTGATTAAAGTTTTGTTTTACCACTGTTTTTTATGTTTTGAAATACAGATTCAGCTGGTCCTTCTGGTTGTACTCAGTATAGCTATTCTTAACATGATAGTTGGGAGTTTCCTTCCTGTAACAGAGGCTAAAGCTGCAAAGGGATTCACTGGGTACAGAAGTAAGCATTCTTATACTCTCCTCCTCCTCCTCCTCCTCCTCCTCCTCCTCCTCCTCCTCCTCCTCCTCCTCCTCCTCCTCCTCCTCCTCCTCCTCCTCCTCCTCCTCCTCCTCCTCCTCCTCCTCCTCCTCCTCCTCCTCCTCCTCCTCCTCCTCCTCCTCCTCCTCCTCCTCCTCCTCCTCCTCCTCCTCCTCCTCCTCCTCCTCCTCCTCCTCCTCCTCCTCCTCCTCCTCCTCCTCCTCCTCCTCCTCCTCCTCCTCCTCCTCCTCCTCCTCCTCCTCCTCCTCCTCCTCCTCCTCCTCCTCCTCCTCCTCCTCCTCGCCAGTTGATATTGATGTCATGGTAGGTTTCAAACTCTCGACTTCTCAATCCAAAGTCAAGTGAATGAAGCACTATATCATACTAATACCATTTACCATCATGATGGTGATGAAAATGATGTTGATGATGTTGATGATGAAGCACTGGACATTAAAAATGAGTTTTGTGCTTGGATTGAAACATAATTATCACAATAAAGCCTCAAGGTATACATTACAGAACATGAAAAGCATTCTATTTCTCTTCCCCTTTTACCCTGCCCAGAGGATGTCTTCGTACAAAATCTGAAGCCCGGCTTTCAGAATGGAGAGACCTTCTTCTCCGTCTTCTCCATCTTCTTCCCAGCAGCCACCGGTATCTTAGCAGGAGCCAACATCTCGGGAGATCTTCATGTAAGTAATATTCTTTGAATTTCATCATTTTTTGCATAAATAAAGAGACTATCCACTCCTTCTTTGTCAAAAGGAAAAATAATCAGAATAAAATGGAGCTTAGCTTGCAGATGGAGTTATTTCCACTTTCCTGACAGGCCGTAAAGGAATTGAAACACCCAATCCCTTATTCCACTGCCTGGACATGCCTTCCTCTTGCCTTCCACAAGCAGCCGATAAAGATTGGACATATATTGTCACAAGATGGCGTATGGTATAGAGTACCAGAGTACCGAAGCTGTGACATCATAAAAATCTATTTTAGAATTTTTCAATTTCAACTTTATTTTTTGAAAGAACATTAAAAATAATGTGCAAATGTCGAAAATCAATTGAATATGTTAAGTATTGGCTGAGATATGACCTTCCAAATAAATAGACTTCAATAGGAAATCACTATTATTTTGCTTTGGTTCATAACATGGGGGGATGGGTGGTACTCTTACTTTAATATAACTACCCCGTGGAGCAAATGGAAATGGGCAGTTTTTGATTAGATCAAGTCTGAAGTCATTTCCTTCTGCCACCTGAGTCTCATCATAAGGCTGTCATATCATCACTCATATTTTGATTAAACTGTTATAACAAAAATTGAGGTCGAGTTTATTCTTTCTAGCTGTACACAAACTATTTATTTTGGTGATTGGAACACTTTAATATTACACAAAACATTTCCTTCCTTTGTCATTGTTACTGCTTCACTCCTTATTGTATAAGATGTCTACGGTATCCATTGTGTGGAGATATAACTACCAATTGTTTTCATTTTGGGTTAGACCTGCTATCCGGATCATGTAAATGGTTGTCCCTGACTGAGTCTGCCATCCGTGATTACAGACAGAGGAAGCAATAGAGGAAGAGATAGAATTGGGTGGAGGTAGAAATCAGGAAACAGCCTATTCAGGCCCATTTCACACTAGAATAGTACTGTAGTGTATATTTCAATTTCAGTCTTTAATTGTTTAGATACTGCCTTTTTTTCTCACAAGCTTAATATTAGAAGAGGGAATGCAGGAAGAAATACAAATTTCCTTGAATGCAATTTTGTATATTCTTTTTCTCTTCAGAGTTCTCTTTAATCTTTTGGGGGATTGAAGTAATAATCAAATATGAACAGGGCCTTGGGGAAGAGATTATTTAGCTGTCATCATTATGTACTCATTGTTCAGTATATCCATAACATGAAATGAACTCTTGATTTCAGAGAATTTCTCAGTATACATGTAAACCAGATGCTTTCACATGAAATGTGAAACCAATGCTCCAATTAATTAATTTCCTTAATTAAAAAGAAAATCTGTATCTCCTCTGGCAAAACAGTATAGCGGTTTGTCTTTTTATTCAATATGTACTTATTGGTTTGTGTAGATTCAAAGATTTGCAGGAACATGGATTTTTTTTTTGAGGGGGGGGGGGGAGGTGGAGGGGACAATCAAAATGATAGGCCTATGCTCCCTTCTGTCGAGAAGCAGTGTCTGTACCGAGAGATTAGCATTATAGAAATTGGATGTGCATGGTTGTAATTATGGGAGGTCCTTGATTGGTATAATTGAATCAACGCCTCGCCTCGTACATGTACGACCTGCCTGACCTTATGCTTAATTCAAAGAGGTGATGTTAGAATGGGAACAGTCTATTTAGCAGGCATCATGCGGTGCAAAAAAGACTGGAAGGTGCTGATAGAATGCAAATGCAAAGATGTCCTGATTGAAGGGTTCATGTAGAAGGCATCATCAAGTTGATTTATTTTTGTTTCGTTGTTTCATAATTATTTTTTTATATCTATTATAATGTGAAAAGGGCCTACCTAATTGAAGGGTTCAATTAGAAGGCACCATTTAAGTATACCGTAGTCCTTTTTCATATTATCCACATAATTCCAAAATGCTCTGTCAATGTAAACAATGTGAACATGCCTAATTGAAGGGTTCATATAGCAGGCATCGTACAGTATGTACATGTATGTACAGCCATCTCAGTCACACCCATAACATGAATGTTAATCCCGGCTGGATCTTTTGGGATAAAGCCTAATTAGAGGTGGTGTTAGAATGTGAAGAGGGTCAGCCTAATTGAAGGGTTCATATAGCAGGCACCGTATGTATGTATGTATGTATGTATGTACATGTATGTACAGCCATCTGACTTATACCCACATTTTACATGAATGTTAATCTCGGGTGGAGCTTTTAGGATAAAGCCTAATTAGAGGTGGTGTTAGAATGTAAAAAGAGTCTGCCTAATGATGGGTTCATTTAGGAGGTGTCATTTCAAACAGTGTAGCCATTGCTAGCAGTATCCACAATATCCAAGAAGTAATTGTAGAATGTGAAGAGGGCCTACCTAATTAGTTACAATGTACATGTATAGCCATCGTTTGTTGTATCCACAACCCAAAATGTTCTTTAGAATGTATACATGGTCCAATCAAGGAGTTGGATAATTGAAGATTTCAGTTTAGAGGCATTATTTTCATGGCATCCACATGATCACTAAAGGAATTTAAGAATGTGACGAGGGTCTACCTATATGTAATTAAAGGGTTCATAAATAATGGGCACCGTTGTAGATCTTTTTCTTTGTATCCACAACACAAAAGGTCATTTACAATGTGAAGAGGGCCTAATTGAAAGATTAATTTAGGATACATCATTACAACATATGTCTATCCTCTGTCCAGAGATATTCTATCTATATATATATCCCTGCTCTGTTTATGGTATGCACAACATACAGAATGTTGGTGTTAAAATATGAACAGTGCCTATTAAGGGTCCATGTAAAAGGCATTGTTAGTTACATCTACAACCCTTAAGGTCATCTTTAGAATATGAACAGGGCCTAACTGAAGGGTCCATGTAAAATGCATCATCAGTTATAGCCATCATTTTTGTTGTATCCATAACCCCAAAGGTCATTTTTAGAATATAAACAGGACCTTTCTAATTGAAGGGTTCACATAGCAGGCATCGTTAGGTGTAGCCATTGTTCGTGGTATCCATAACATGGATGTTTGGAGACCATGTGATAATTGGCATGACCATGTGCATGTAATCATTAGGCCTGTCCTCATCAGCTCGAGATTGCAAAATAGCCCGCTATTTTCTGATTTGGGAAATAATCCTGAAGTTACAAATCGCGTCTTCATCAGCTCGAGACTTGACTTCAAAACTTGAAACTCGAGCTCGAGATATTTTGCTCAGCGTTAGCGCGCAAAGGGCGAGTCTCCGGGCTGGTGAAGACGCACCTGACAAATAGCAGGATATTTTGCAAACTAGCCCAAGATTTCTTGGGATGATTATCTCAACCAAATATCCCGCTAATTGCAACTTCGGGGTGATGAAGACGCAAATTAACTGGATAATTTGCGATCGGGATAGTTCAAATAGCGGGATATTTGGCAATCTCGAGCTGATGAGGACAGCCCTTTTGAGAGGTGTTTGCCAGGAAACTCCACCACGAGTCATGAAAGTGCAGTGGAAGGAACGATGGGAAAAGGATAATCAGCGATGGTTTCCCTGCCATAATATTAAAGATATAATGACCTAATGACCTATACATGTACATGCTGCTGGGATGTGATATGCGTGATTAATTACAGAATACACCTGACAAAATTTATAAAGGTGAATCATGAGTTTTTGCAGGTGCCTATTAGGGCTACTATGCATGTGTTACGTATGAGATATGACAGGTCAGGTTCTCATATTTTGGGAATAATGTTATGGTCGTAAATATGGGGCCTCCTTATTTTACATGTACATGTACCTGAAGGGGATTTTATTTATTGATAATGGTCATAATTTTTAAACATGCAGTATTCATTTCTTGCATGTCATTTTATGAATTCAGAACTGTGTAATGCCTCAGCAACTTTTATTTATTGGGAAAAGTAATAAAATACATTGTATACTTTTATTTAATTATGAAAAAATTATGCATCAGAGTGCAATGTAATGCACTTTCCTACTTATCGATTGAGTTTATCATCGTGCCTGTGAAAGTACATGTATATCTGATACCAGGTCAACTATTGCATTTGAATACCTCAGGTGAATTGATTTGAAGTCAACTTTTTTTTTGTCCACTCTTCTCTTTTCTCCTTTGCTGTATGTCCCTCCCCTTCCTTCCTTTCTCTCTCTCTCTCTCTCTCCCTCTCCCTCCCTCCGTCTTCTTCCTCTCTCTTTTCTCTCCTTTCTTTCTCCCCTTCTCTTTCCACCTCGCTATGTTTCTCCTAATTTCTTTTCTCTTCCCTCCCTTTCTTTCTCTCTTATTCCCCCACTCCCTCCCTCTCACTCTCCCCCATCTCTTTCTCTGTGTCTGTCTCTTGCTTTCTCTCTCTCCTGTATCTTTACTTTCTCTCCCTTTCCATTTTTCCTCCATCATTCCCTCTCTCCCTACCTCCCTCCACCTTTTCCTCGATCTCTCCCCCTCTCCCCTCTCTCTCTATCTCTCTCTCTCTCTCTCTCTCTCTGCCTCATCTCCTCCATATCTCTCTCTCTCTCTCTCTCTCTCCCTCACCCCCCCCCCCCCCCTCTCTCTCCCTCACCCCTCTCTCTCTCTCTCCCTCTCCATCTCCATCACCCCAACCATCCCACCACAGGACGCCCAGAAGGCCATCCCTAAGGGGACCCTATGGGCTATCCTCATCTCCACCGTCATCTACGTGGGTCTCTCCTGGGTCATAGGGGGCTGCATGATCAGGGAGGCTACAGGGAGCATCGCCGACGTGATAGCAGGGAACGTCACCACCGCATGCCTGAATGGGACCGTCCAGTGCGAGTATGGGATTGTCAATGACCTGGCTGTAAGTGGATTCCAGTGACCAGCAAAATTTTGAATGTATTATAAAGGAATCAGATGTAGGTTCACGATGCATATGCATTTCACCAAAATAAAAACATGTCCGAAATGAAGAGTGAGGCAACAGATCAAACAGTTAGAATAACACTGGTGAAGTAAGGGAAATAAGTGAAGAGAAAATGAAGAGACAAGCACTGTATTTTACCTTTTTTAAATTGATACAAATCATTACTTTGAATGTTCCCAAAAGGGAATTTCGATAACCTTGTTTGATTTAACCTTCCCTTATGCAATGATACAAATTAAATCAATATTTAAAATAAATAAATGTCTACTTCAATGGGTGCAGGAAAAGGAGAAAAACAAGTCAGTGAAAAGTTTGAGCTATGATTGAAAATGAAGTTCTCTGTACAGGGCAAATTAGAGAGGAGCTCACAAGATACATCACAGTGTTACCAAATTGTGTTTCACTGATGACAACTTCAAATATTCATTGCATTTCACTTCTGGTGTCTATCATTTTTCTGTTTTTATTAAAACTAAGATAAATCCGGGTTGACTTCCCCTTTAAAGGTAGATGGATTATCTAATCCTTATCTCATCCCTTTAATCCCACTCCAGGCAGCCAAGATCATCTCTGGATGGGTGCCTTTGGTTCTGGCTGGAATCTTTGCTGCATCTCTCTCCTCAGCTCTGGCCAGCTTGGTCAGTGCTCCAAAGGTGTTCCAGGTAAGAAGGCATTGCTTTTCAAAAGACCTGTCCTCATCAGCTCGAGTTTGCCAAATAACCCGCTATTTTCAGACTCAGGATGTTATCCCGAAGCTGGAAATTGTGTCTTCACCAGACCGATATGCTCATCCCAAACTAGCTTGAACGGGATCAAAATAGCCTGCTATTTTCCAAATAGCAAGATATTTTGGAAACAAGACCAAGATTTCTTGGGATATTTTCTCGACCAAATATCTCGCTAATTGCAGCTGCAGGCTGATGAAGACGCAAAATAACTGGCTAATTTGCAATCGGGATAGTTAAAATAGCAGGGCATTCGGCAAACTAAAGCTGATGAAGACAGGCCTAGAAGAAAGTCTAATTGTTTCTTCAGATTATCTTTTAAGAGATCTATCCGACACCTAGTAGTATAGGAGATGCAATTCATGAAACCTAATGAGAAATTTCTGTTGATGATTCACTTGTTTGGCTGGAATATAAATGATGCTGAAATTCCTCATGTATGGCAATCCCAGAAAGGCCTCCTAAAAAAAATATTTTGATATTTGAGGGGCTTTGCTTGTAAGATATGCGTGTGTATCACCATTGATCATTCACAAGTATAAACATGAAATGTTACATTCTTTGATAGAATCATAGATTTTTGTGTCATCAAATTGTTAGATTCCTCCAAATGAATATATATGATGCATTACATGACAATGAATAATTAGCTAATTCTTGCAAATCAGGGCCCTGTTTCATAAAACTTGTTATCGATAACAAATGCTACATTTCTATGACAAATTTGCCCTCAGCCAATCAAATGCCACGATTTCACTAGCTTATAACGGTTATCATACCTTATTATTGATAAACAAGTTTTATGAAATGGGGGCCCTGGTTTCTTTAGGGAAATATGAAATATCAGTTTAATAGGTGCTGAGCCAAATCTTATTTGTTCACCTGCTACCATTCTATATAGAAGTCCAGGGAGGTGTTTCACAAACACTAAGATCGACTTTAAGTCGGACTTAACTATGGCAAGCCGTTCATGCCACTGTTTTCTCTCACCATTTACTGTCATTGGTCTCTCAAGGGACGTACAAATCATGGTCACAAATCTACAAAATTTACTTTTTTTGAAATCTAAAGATCACAATGGTGAGAGCAACCAGTGGCATGTAAAGCCTGCCATAGTAAAGTTCAACTTAAAGTCGATCTTAGTCTTTGTGAAACACTCCTCTTATGTCTGTATGGACCTTACCTTGTTTTACTTTTGACACAGGCTGTCTGCAAGGACAAGATCTTCCCTAAGATTGAGTACTTTGCTCACGGTGTAGGAGCGGGTGATGAACCCAAGAGGGCCTATGTTCTCACCTTCTTCATCGCCGCCGCATTCATTGCTATAGGTGAGTTCAGAGATAGAGGGGTCATTCCATAAAGTTGGGGCAAAAAATATGACGGTGTCCATGTAACGTAAGTATGAGATCTTCTACAACACATGGAAGACGAAATTATCTTTTGAAGATTTGTATGCAATGGATATATCTATAGTAGTGCCCTGCCAGAATCGTTCCTGTTCAGTCGCTTTTCTTCAAAATCTTTGCTTAATACACATTTCTCTTTTTACCAGCGTTGCATGGACACCATATACATATAACATTACATCAACTTTGGGTCCATAATATTGATTCACCATAAAGCTTGAGTACTTCTGAAGATAGTTGGCTATGCTTTATATACAAAACTCAATTCGAGCAAACATTGTTACAGTTGATAGGAGACATAGTTTCTCACTTCTGGTATGTCACAAAACCTGCCCCAACTTTCTGGACAGACCCAGAGAAAAATCAAAATCTCATTCTTCATTCTGATCCATGGCTTGCGTGAATGCAAAACTAGGCCCGGCTCTTTTTGCTTTGAGGGTAGACATTTGTTTATGCTCATTACTTATCTATTCCATGTGTACTCAAAGGATTATTCAGATACCATATTATTTGTATCTTGAAAATTTAGTTTGTTGCAGAGGTGCCAACCAGTACGATAATAAGAGTGGAATACGATAATACGATATCACCTCTTAAAATCTGTTTTTTTTTTTTTTTTTTTTCATACTCATAAAAACCACGAAATCGCATTAAAACATGAACAAGTAAACCCCCGCAGCCTCAACAAAAACTTTGCTTTACAATTTTCTTTTAAAATTTTAATGAAAGAGCAAACATTTTTCTTGACTGTACGTACCAGTATCACATTTTTCTGAAATTGTACTGGCTCGGGGCCAACCGGCCATTGGTAGTGTCAAGTTTTTGTGAAAATCTGATTTTTCTCTCCAAAATCTGATTTTTTTTTTTAGGATACTCAGTCTGTTTTTTTGTGTCAAGAGGTTGGCATCTCTGTTGTTGTGTCTTTCTTTCTTTATCTCTTTATTTCTTTAATTCTGTAATTCTGTGAGACTTGATATTCTGCTGTTACAGGAACTCAAGATTATCTGTTAAAGGTAAAGACCAGTAATGGTCATGCGATTGCATTGTGAAAGAAACGTTGTGGAATCGATCAGAAAAGGTTGATCATCTAGCATCTTGCATCTGCAAGGTTCTGGAATCATCAAAATGATAAGAAATTTGGCCCATTCTTCGTAAAGTTACAAGGACTATACACAGAAAGATGTATATGGGACTAGTACCCTATATCTCTCACACGACCATGAGAGAAACAAATTTACCAAATATATGAATTAGTAGGCGGTTTCCCGGCAATTTTTTTATCATCATGTATTAGTCAAAACATATTCTTTCACATGATTGGTAATGAGAGCTTCCATTTCATTTTTTGAAATTGGGGCGTTACCAATACTGGTCTTTACCTTTAAAATTAGGCGTGGTGTAAATATTGTTTTCTTCAATGAATATGGAAAGTTAATGAATGCAGCATATTTGACTGTGATGCAGTCATGAAGTATAGTACAGAGAAAAGGGCACCTGCCTAGAGATTGGACATTGAATAACTTTGTTTTCTTCTTTTATTTCCACTACAGGTGATCTGAACACGATTGCCCCTCTCATCTCAAACTTCTTCTTGGCTTCCTATGCTCTCATCAACTTCTCTTGCTTCTCTGCATCCCTAGCAAAGTCACCTGGTAGGTTCATATTATGTACATCGCCCACTTTGTAACCGGGTGACTTCATTTCATTTCATTTCGTTTATTTCCATTTCCAACAAAATAAATAAAGTACATGGGATTGCATTGTACATAGTAAAACAATGAAACTTAACAATATATTTGTAATTGGTCCACAGTGTACAATAGGCATATAAAACAGGTTGGTCATGGAGGGGACTGCTGAAAAGCTGAGCTTGTAGATTGCAGCCCCCTATAACTTATAGTTGCAAAAATAGTATATCAATAATAAAGGAACGCACAAATACATAAACCAATGAAACATAACATAGAAGGAGTGAAAGGGGCAGGGAAAGAAGGGAGACAACGCGAGAGGGCAGGGCTCTTACCTATAACACACACAACACAACACGGGCCGACTGGAATACGGATGGCCAGTACAAAATGAATCAAAATATCCAATGTATTTTATTGAGTTAAATAAATTTAAAAAGAGAGAGCTAACGCTTGATAATTACGCAAAAAATATTTTTTTAATTTGAATTTAAAAGAATTTAAACTGGGGGCATTCTTGATGCTAACATCAAGAATGGTCCATAGCTTAGGGCCTGCGTAAGTGAATATTGACTTAAGCCAACGCACGCCAGCTATTCCCCACTCCTGACGACGGATAGTCAACCTGTTCGAAACGTTGAGCCCCTCCTACTACCCATCCTCCCTAACCGGCACTATAGTTCTCTTTAGAACTATAAGCTCAAGAAAGATTACCAAGAGTCCTTTTCAGGACTACACACACACTCAAGAAAGAAAGATTACAGACAGTCCTTTTCAGGACTCCCCAATCCCCCCCCCCCCCCCTTTCTCACATGGTGCTACCGTAAGCCTACTGTATATCTACTTCACCATGCAAGCCGATACTTATGAGCAGCATCAAACAACAGTTTGTTTTAGATTTTGTTTGTTTGTTATGGTGTGAATATTTTCTATCTGTACAGGGGGGGTGTTTCATAAAGCTGTGCATAAAGTTATGAATGACTTTACAAATGATTTGAATATGAAGAGCCAAATGGGATGCCCAAATTTTTCCTGACATTTTAACAAAGTGTGACTGTATTTTCCCATAATCTCAATTAAATTATAGCCAAAAATACACAATGTTTTGTTAATAATGAAAAGGTTAAATCTACATCTGCATATTTCAACTTTAGCTTATGCAATTAAAAGGAAATAGAGATTACCATTTTAGCTGTTCATATTCAAGTCATTCGTAAAGTTGTGCATAACTTTACGCACAGCTTTATGAAACATCCACCTGGTTTGTATTCTTGTCAATGTTATTTATCCTTCACCTTCCCAACGTAGGTTGGAGACCTGCCTTCAAGTATTACAACATGTGGGTAGCCCTTGTGGCCTCGGTCATCTGCGTAGGAGTCATGTTCCTCATCAACTGGTGGGCAGCTCTCCTCACCATCGCCATCATCTCCGGTCTCTACATGTACGTCCACAGCACAAAACCAGGTACGTGGGACTGTAATAATAATAAAATAAAATAAAATAAATAATAATATTGGGTTCTTGTATAGCACTGATATCTGTCAGACTTGACACTCCTGGCGCTCCCGATTATTACCCTGGCTTTAGCATGGCTGCCATTACGGCGCTCTAACCAAGATGTGAATCTACCCAGTTCATTGCAAGCAAAATGCGACCCATTGAGAATGGAAACCTGCACCAGACCAACTTTAAAGAAGCGCTGCTCAACACGAGTCCAAAATTCTAATGCGAGCCCTACATACTTGATTCTCCTTGGTTAAAATTAAACTTACCTTCGATTTTTGGAGTTGCGTTTAATGACAACTCTCTTCGCAAGCAGCCCTGACTAACAAAAGAATTATTCAATTTAACCTGTTACAGTTAAACAGGGTTTTCATGTAGCCACCGCCTATAAAGAAGAACCAGTACGATGAAACTCTGTTGTCATAATAAAATGATCAAGGAATGAAAAGGAACATGATTATAACCGTGATGTGCATAATTTATGCGTAACGCATGTTTTTAGAATTCATGGCATTACAAGTATGAAACAAATGTAGGATTTGTCTTCTAGCAGAATAGTTTTCTTTTATGGATTGTGTTTTGAAAGAGACGATATTCTCAATTTATAAAAATTACAATGTACATGTACTCCGCTACCCTGCTCACTTGATATTAAAGGTAAACATCTATTGTCTTTTTTCATGTTTGTAACAGAGGTAAATTGGGGAGACTCAAACCAAGCGTTCTTATACAAGAGAGCAATCCAAACAACTATCAAGCTAGGCAACGTACCAGAGCATGTCAAGACATTCAGGTAGGTCATAGTGGTGTCACGATGATGCTCTTACATGTACCTTGCTACCCAAATAGTTATCATCATTATCAGGTTCATTCTTGGATACTAATGTGTACAAAATTGTTTGAAGAGTAGAAAGTGAAAAACATTTTGAATTCTGAAGCCGAATGTTGATGAAAGAATTTAAGTTTTGTATTGTACACAGAAAACCTAATTTGTGTATTCTTTCATCAATTTTCGTCTTCAAACAAATTGATTTTGAGAATCCTTGCAGAATTCAGTGTTAAATGTCATCCTCTTTCATTTCATTGTACTATTGGAGTGAAATTTTCCATCAAATTTTTTGGGCTCCCAACAATTTAGAGAGGCTTTAAAGGTAATACATAGTTTTGGTATGGGGTCATGAATTTGGTTCAAATGGACATATTGGAAGCATACGCGATCCTACAATATTCAGTGCTCGTTGTTGCGGTTGAAATCGAGTGTAAAGTTATGAAATTGTAAATAATAAACTCTTTATGATGTATAGCTCCCTCTCAAGGTCAAGATATTAATTAAGCTATAAAACAATGTTTCTTGACTAAAATCGACTGATTAGCTACCGGTATTTTCGTTTGGAAATTATATATCACAACTACATATTCTGAGATTTTCATGGTCGCAGCTACCATTTTGTTTTTGTGCGGCCGTAGGCGCTATTTGAAATTTATCAAAATTTACCGGGAGCACCGGTAAATGTTTATATTCAATTTTTCTTGAAAGCAGGAGTGTTTGAGGGGCTAATATTTTTAGTGATAAAAATACATCCACATGGGCATCCAAATATATCACATTTGTAAAGAATCACTATCCAGCCAATTTTCAAAATTTCCCAAAACTTTGTATTACCGTTAAGATGCGGGATAGATTATTACGCTAATGTGTTGCTATAAACATACTTCCAGATTTATTTTCCTCTGATTTTTCTGCACCCACTTCAGCCAACTTGGTATGAAGGTTAATTTCGTTCAATCAAGGCAATATCAATACTAATCATTGGTATTTGGACATTATTACTTGTTACAGACCTCAAATCTTACTTCTGACTGGGCCCCCTAACTGCCGTCCAGCCATGCTTCATCTGTGTTCACATATCACCAAAAATACCAGCTTGCTACTGTGTGGAAACGTTATTATAGTAAGTGAGACAGCTGTATATAATATTCTCTCTCTATAAATACATGTCAACATTTGTAATTGTAGGTTTCTTTCTGTACTTGAATTTTTTTGATTTTTATTGTTTTTTGCATTTTTTTTTTTTTTTTTTTTTTTTTAAAGGATAATCGCTAGGTGAGTTAAACATGACTGTGTAATGTTTGGTATAGCGATTGGGGAAAACAACTTGTAGAAGCCTTGAACAAGTTTGGCCGATTATGTAGGTTAGGTTTAACAGTGAGGCTCATTTCAGCAGCAATGTGTCTATAACTTTAACCATTTATTTACCCTTTGTAGTCTTTTAAGTACTCTGTACGAGCTGTATACATGTACCTCCATATGCAACATCTGAATCTGAATCTGTTCTGTTCCTGATCCTCGAAGCGGGATATTGTTGACCGATAATCTACGTTAGAGTTCGGGGAATGATTTAGAGATTTTGCATTTATTCTTTCCTTTTAATTTATTAAATGCTTTCTGGAGATGGTAAATGAGCTGAAGCCAAAGATTTGTAATATCAGTTTTCATAGTTGGTAATAATTAGGGCTGTCATAAACATATTATTATCAGTAGATCTCATAATTCTATAAATATTCTGTATGATGTGATTTTAGGTTCATTAAAGTTGTGTGCAGATATCTTTTGTCCATTGATTATTGATGTGTCTTAATATCTCAAAAAGCCTACTGAATGGGGATGGGTGCGAACCATCTGTACAGAAGTCGACTGCTGAAATTATTCATGTACATTTGTAGATGCGTACATTTGTAGATGCAAGTTATAGTGACTTTACCAAAGTTACTTCTTTGACTAATTATACCTGTATGTTCCCTCTCCTTTTTTAGGGTGAACAACCCGATGTTTTTAGACAACTCAGAACAACAGAATATGAGCAATGGCTAAACTACAAGAAACTCAAGGCTTTCCTTGCCTTCACTACAGCACCCACACTCAGAAAAGGAGCACAACAACTCATGCAGGTACCACTCTCTCTCTCTCTCTTACTCTCTCATATTCACAACTCTCTCCTCCTCCTACTCCTTGTCTTACTCTTTCTCTATCTCTCTCCCTCAATCTCTTTCTTCCTCTGTCTCTGTCTCTGTTTCTCTCTCTCCCTCTCTCTCCCCCTTCATCTCTCTCTCTCTTCCCCTCTCTCTCTCTCCATCTCTTCCCTTTCTCCCTCCCTCTCTCTCTCTCTCTCTTCCTCTCCTCTCTTCTCTGTATTTTCTTTATTTTACAGGACTCTTTCATTCTCTATCTATCTCTGTCTCTTAATATTGTTCGTACTGTCCATTCGTACTCTATGTAGTCGTCTTTATCCACCTTCTCTCTCTCTTTCTCTCACTTCTTCCATACTCTCTCTCTCTCTCTCTCTCTCTCTCATTGATCTCTCTTTTGTCACTTCCACTATGTTTTTGTCTCTGCCAATCTCAGTTTCCCTCTCATTCTCTCCTATATTCAGGAAGGCTTTGGGTTTTTACCCTTCCTACACTGTGATATTATCTTGCCCTATTTCAACAATACATCTTTTCTAATTCTCTCCATTTAAAGTGATTTTATTTGATCTGTTTTTATCTTGTAGCTTGGAGGATTGGGTAAGATCCGTCCTAACACCATGTTTATGGGATTCAAGAGAAACTGGAGTGCCTGCAAACCTGAAGACCTCTTAGATTACGTTGGCATCATACAGTAAGTTTCCAAAGTCTTGTCTCCTCCTTAAACTGGCAATTAGCCTTTTCCCAATCAGTTTTGCTTCCTTGTAAACTGAGTTTCTTATTTCCCTCTTAGAATCTTGTGACAAAATACAGTGTATATTAAATCTATCTTTATTAATAGAGATTGCATAATGATACTAAAAAGAATATGACCTTTTGTAATTGCAAATAGTGATTTTACTTACATTTTCTGTCACCAATCTAAAGAATGTTAAGGCTTATCTGTACTAGTTTATAGGAGGGATTAAACCACCCTGTAAGGTCACTGAACAGGTGGTTATCTCATCAACTCAGCTCTCAATCAACATAAGAAAAAGAGGATCATGGGGGACCAATGGTCATCGATTAGGCATTGTTTTCTATATAGAGGGAGCAAGTAGCTACAGTGTGGCTTTAACAGCCATGTATCTGTAAAATGATTTGATTTCTTTACATGTACATGTTGTATATTAGAGATAGATTCAATTTCTAGGGATTCTCACACTTTTTTTTTACACGTGGATTATGTGTAATTCACAGCATTCTTTATTATAAAACAACAATACAGTAAGGTTACTCAGAAGAATATGTTCTATTTATGATGTAACTGTCTTTGTTTATCTTCCAGCGATGCCTTTGATCTACAGCTGGGTGTGTGTATCCTAAGGTTGCAAGAGGGTTCTGATGTATCAGCAGCTTTAGACTTTGAGAAGGAGGAGCCTTATAACCAGAAGGAAGATCTTCAGCAGGAAAGTAAATATAGTCTTTTTTCCATGGGCTAGGGGCATCTGTTTTGTATTCAATTTATTGTTATTGTCTTTTGTCAATTTTGTTTTCCATTCTCTTCTTTTTCTCCTATTGTTTTCTCTTGCTTCTTTTAAAAAACTTTCTTTCTTTTTTTCTTTTTTTTTGTGTCATTTTTTAACTTCTGCTTCTTCTTCTTTTTATTCTTATTCTTCATCTTTGTCTTTGTCTTCTTCATCTTTTTCTTCTTTTTTTGTTGTTCTTTTCCTTTTTCTTCTTCTTCGTCTTTTTCTTCTGCTTCTCTTCCTCGGTGATATTTCTGACATAGCAGGAACTGGTTTAAATAATTCCCCATTAAAAAAAAAAGAGAAACTTTCATTTGAATTTGTGCAGCTGCTGAATTAATGATCAAGAGATTATCAGAGATAAAATAGTCCATGATATTAATACATTTTCATATATTACTGTCAAAGTCTTGTTTTGGAGGCTAACAGAATACAAGCCTCACACTCTCTTGTTTAGTTTTCAAGGGGGAAATAATCTTTATCTTGTTTATATTTGTTTGCCCATTAATATTGTTTTTGTTAATTTTTCTAATTTCTCTATACATATGTCATGGTTGGTGCCCCAACCACAAGTTTGTATTCAAACTTCTTAGGGGCTCCTAACCCCATGTTTTTATTTTTCCATGAATTATTGTACAGTGTGTTTTTTATGGTTGAAATTAATTGAATTGATGTCATTTTCATGCTTTTTTATTCCATCCCACCAGATGAGAAAGCAAGCAACAGCGTCACTACGCCAACCATCACGATCACGGGAACTACGCAAAAGGACAACGCGATGAAAGAGAACTTAGATGAAGTAGACGAAGAGGAGGAGGAGGAGGAGGAGGAGGAGGAGGAGGAGGAGGAGGAGGAGGAGGAGGAGGAGGAGGAGGAGGAGGAGGAGGAGAAGGAGAACGCCAAGGAATCCACCACACTGGTCCATAACTCGGACAATCAGACGAACAATCAATCACGCCCTCTATTGACCAGCGGGAAGCTGGTACGCAACATGCCGATCGGCTCCGTCATCAAGACCACACAGAAGTTCCAGGGCAAACAGCCCAAGGGAACCATCGACGTCTGGTGGCTGTTTGATGATGGAGGTAAAGTAGATCAAAAGTGGGTCTCTTTCAGACATCATTTGAGACCATTAAGGGTTTGAACTCTGTGTAATTTTATATGTGTTAAGGCCCTTCTGACTCTCAACAGACGATATGGTGAAATTTTCAGTTGCATTAAGGTTTGAGAGTAGATTTTAAAGAATAAAACAAAATCTTATATCCATACTACATTTACTTTGATTTTGCAGGTTATTCTTAATCAAAGTTGAAAGGTCAACATAATACTTTAATGTGTTAAGTGCATGGTTATTCTATTTATGCTAGCGCCATGTATAATGGTATTAGATGTAACGTTTTTATGATAGCAACACTTGTGTATAAAGTGTTCTGATCAGCGTACAAGTGTTATACCACGCAAGATCAGAACGGCAGTTCGTTATCAGTTGAGCAATTGAAAAAATGCATATTGTTGAAGACTATTTGTAGGAGACATACTTTTCTAATCTGAAAGAGAAATTAACCTGAATCTAAATCTTTGAATACTGGCCCTAGGATAAATCGGACTGGACTTGTTTATTCACTGAGTTAGAGCAACTGTGTGGTACTGTGTGTGATTCACAACTCTCAACCTTGTGCGAATTAAAATTGCCCATAATATCTGTTCTGATAACACTAAAGAGATAGCTTTGCTTAAAAAACACTGCATTCCAGGAGAAAAAAAATGTAATGTCCCACAGACTATTACAAAATCTTACCAGGAAAGGTCATTTTCATTCGCAGCCACTGTTTCATGGAATGACTTGCCTGAAGACCTGAGGAATATAGAAACATATGAATAGTTCAGAAGTAATTTGAAAGCATACTTATTTAGTTAGCTCTTTGTAAAATCTCTCGATTTTGAACCCAGTGCACCATTTCTACTCCTTTTATATTCGATTCTGTAAAGCACTTGGAGACATGCACTTGTGCCCATGTGTTTATATGCACGATACCAAAACGTTTGATTATTATTATTTCTTATCTTCTTTTCTCTTGCTAGGTCTGACGCTGCTGATTCCCCATCTGCTCACCCAGAAGACCAACTGGCAGAAGTGTAAGCTGAGGGTCTTTGCTAGCGGCAAGAAGGAAAGAGTCGATGATGAGAAGAGAAAGTGAGTTCATCCTTTAGCATAGCGCTCAACCATTCCTATTGTGGAGGAATGATTCCTATTTTTTCGGTCTTCAAGCTATTGTTTTGAACCCTGAATTCCTCTTTTTCTGATATATTCTGTATGAAAACTGAAAAGTATATAAAATAGACTGTATTCCTAATTTTTCCTTGAGAGATTCCTTTAAAAGGTTGTCATGTATGCTTTAGTTTCATTATTTGAGTAGAGCTGTGTAACAGCATCATATACAATATAGGAAATGGAACTAAATACACCTGATTTCCTTCTTTTTAATTGGCAGCAGTGATATGATGTATTGTTTTTCCTAGCTTTCATTTGGAATTTGGGTAACAAAACTGTAAACAGCATTAGATTCATTAATTGCTAAATTTAAATAATCATTGTTATGTTGAAAACTGTCTTCTTATTTGGCACTTTGATTGGGTGGGAAAAAGTGATTTGAACTCTTTAAATTGGCTGCCATTTTAAGCCATTCAGTACCAAGCCTGAGTTATCTTTTGATATAACCTATTGAAAATACATGCTGAATTAAAAAAATAAAGTGAAATCCTCTCCAACAGGTTTAAGATGGTGATACATAGTTTCATATTTTGTAGTTCCTTGATTCTAACATAAAGTATTGGAACCAAAGTGAGTTCAGGATGAACATGAACTTTGGTTTTCTGCATATAAAAGCAGAACAAATGAGAGAATCAAATTAGTGAAAGTTTGTGCAAAAATATATTGAAAATAAGAAACTTAATAATTTTTGCGATCAATCAAACGCAAATGGCAACCCTATGTCGTATTTAGCAAGGTCCCCTCCCATTTTCCCTGTACAAAGACTACAGAAATTGAAATATAGTTATTACCGGTACATATATTTTTTAATGCAACCCCTGCATGGAAAAAATCGACTTTGTCATCAATAACTAAACAACTCAAAGTTCATGAAATATGATATCAGTATGGACTTCCCCTTTAAGACTTTGAGTCGAAAGTTAATGAGCTAAATCTTTGATACATGTACATCAATGATTATTTCCTACTAATGCTGTTTATGTTTTGTTTGTTTACTTCTTTAAGGATGGCTAACTTGCTGAGCAAGTTCCGTATCCCTCACGACAGTGTGAACATCATTCCAAACATCGGCAAGTTACCATCTGCAGCAAGGTGGGTTTAAAGTCATCATGGTTCATGGCCCTGTTTCATTAAACTTTTTATCAATAACAAGGCTCAGTGGTAGAGCGCTTAGAAACTTTGGTGGAAAGCGCTTTATGTGCACTGTTTAATTATTATTATTATAGAGCAGTGGTTTCCTAACCAGGAGGTCCCGGGTTCGAAACCAAGTCAAGTCCCTCGGCGAGGACTTACAGCCGTAGGTCCCCTGGTTGTTTACTTATAAGCATTTACATGCTTTCTTAGTAGTCAGGTAAAAACAATCATCAGACAAACCAAAAGCAAGGTCCAGTAACTGTTATAAGCCACTGAAATCAGTTGATTGGCTGTGAGCAAGTTGGGTTTAGGAAGCATCCACTTTGGTGGACAACAATCAGTCGGCACCAAAATATAAATGCAGTATATGGGAAAAGTGTGTCCTGGGGTTAGGACGTTACATGAAAGCCCTGTGTGGAGGAGAGTCACCACTTTTGCACATAAAGAATCCACTGCACATCCCAATCAGTGATACAGGGAGGAGAAACCTAAAGAATCAAATTGATTCAGTTAGTTTTCCCCTCCCAGACACAGATGATGGCAAAAAGTTAATAATACATAGTAATAATATTTAATAATTAAATATGTTTGTATAGCGCTCAAAGATAAAGTTGAGTTCTGGTCATGCGATTACATTTTGAAAAAAAAGGTGTGGAATGGATCAGAAAAAGTACACGTAGCATGTAAGTATTGGTGTGTGCTGCAAGGTTCTGGAGTCATCAAAATCATAATAAATTTGGACCAGTCTTGGTAAAGTAACAAGCAGTGTACACAGAAAAAAGTATATGGGACTACACAAATGGTGTCAGGGTTACTTACCTTGATTTTCTAATCTTTCTATGCTCATTACTCAGCCAGTATACATTTTCTACCAAAATTGTTTGGCAAATGACGTTTATTTGTAATCTTGAACATTCAGTGTAAGTTTCGTTTGATTCTGTGAGAATTCATTTTCTTTTTTTACCAGAACTCAAGTTTATCTTTAACACATACTGTAGGCTTTATTGTATGTCTCTATGCGCTTTACAGAACAGAATACAGATGGAGTGGAAATGGTGCACTGGGTTCATGGTTGTGAGATTTTACAAAGTGCTTAATATATATGTTTTCAAATTACTTCTGGACTTTTCTTATGTTTTTATATTTGTAAGGTATTCTAGTTATTCCATTAAACTGACCTTTCCCTGTACAATTTTGTCAAATTTTGTGGGACATGAATAAAATACTTTTTTACTGGATTAATAACAATAACACATTTTTTGTTCCACTGTGAAGTGTTTCATTGGTCCCTAATTTGCTTTTGTTTGACCTTGCAGTATAGAGAAATTTAACAAGATCATCCAGCCATGGTTACTGAAGGAGGGCGAAGACCCCAAGGCGTATCCATGGAAGATCTCCGAACAGGATGTGGAATCGCTCAATGATAAGGTGAGATGAGATGATCATGATGACGACGACGACGATGTTGATGATGATGCTGATGATGATGACGGTGATGATTATGATGATAGTAGGGATGATTATGGTGAAGATGATGGTGATGGTGATGACAGTGCTTATGTTGATGATGTTAATGATGATGATGATGATGATGATGATGGTGATCATGATGGCGATGGCAACGGTGTTGGTGATGATGATGGCAACAATGATGGTGGTGATGATGATGGTGATAATAGTGCTTATGTTGATGATATTAATGGTATGATGACGAGAATGATGGATGATGATGAGGATGATGATGACGACGACAGAGGATGAAATTCTTAAGATGTATCCTTGGATGTTGTAGAATCACTACAAGATGAGACAAGATGCTCTTCGATTGTGACGATGATGAATATGGTGATGATGATGCTGATGCCAGAATTGATGTTTCATGTACATCTGCAATATATTGAAATTCCCTAGTAAATTTTCTGATTTGTATTGATTTTTATCTCCTCCCAGACGATGAGACAAATCCGTCTTAGAGAACTTCTTCAAGAGCACTCCAAAGATGCCAGCCTTATTGTCATGTAAGTTGATCATTGTATGAAATTTATTTTCATTATACATCTTCAGATATATGTCTTCTTCGTTCTTCAACGTTCACTCTTAATTAGAACCAGGTTCAAAAAAAAAACCCAAGTCGATGCGCTATTGCTCTTTGGCAAGGCTTTAATCCTCATTACCACATCCTTTGGAGAGGACTTAAAGCCGTCGGTCCTCTGATTGCTTACTCACAAGCATACACATCCTTCCTTAGCAGTCAGGTAAAACAAAACTATCAGACCAGACTAAATAATAATAATAATAAAAACGGTGCTTATAAAGAGCTTACCACCAAAGTCTCTAAGCACTATAACAAACAAAATACAATGATAAACAATTACATATTAAACAAAAAAAGAAGTTATAAATAAACCTATAAATTACAATACATACAAAATATATATCAATGTGAACAGAGTAAGTTAATCATCAAAAGCAATTTTGAATAAATGTTTCTTCAGACAAGTTTTGAATTGTGGCAGTCTGACAGTTTTTGACATGTACAGGTAGTTTGTTCCAAAGTTCAGCAGAAGCTTTGCATAAAGAGCAACGACCATTAAGACAGAGTTGTCATCGAAGTAGACACTAAAACCTAAACCCTATTCTTACATTTTCTTGTTTTTTTTAACCAGGTCTCTACCGATGCCCAGGAAGCGCCTGTGTCCACCCATCATGTACATGTGCTGGTTAGAAGTGCTTTCTGGTGACCTCCCACCTATGCTGCTGATGAGAGGCAACCAAACCAGTGTTCTCACCTACTACTCGTAGTATACACTCCAGTAGAACGTTCATCTTAGGCAGACTGAATACACCTAATGTTATACATCATGCTTTGTATGAGAGACAAACGGTCCTGTGAGCTCTCCTACTACTCATAGTATATGCTTCAGTACAACGTTCATCTTAGGCAGACTGAAAACACCCTTTTACCATGAGAAGCATCCAAACCAGTTTGCTTACCTACTTCTTATAGTACACGTTTCAGTGGAACGTTCATCTTAGGCAGACTGAATACACCTAATGTTATACATCATGCTTTATATGAGAGGCAACCGGTCCTGTGAGCTCTCCTTCTACTCATAGTACAAGCTTCAGTAGAATGTTCATCTTAGGCAGACTGAATACTCCCTTTGACTCTGTTTTATCATTATTATACAGGCATTGAATGGTAGGGTGTTAAAAAAAAAAATTGACAGATGAAGGGTACATTCTAGTGCACGCAGGGTTGCTTGGATAGGTTATGATGCACAAAATAAACTCATTCGACAGGGTTGTCAATATAACATTAAAAAATCACTGGGAGTGAGATATGCTAATTACGATCTTCGCAATCGATATCACATGACAACTGTGGAAAAATCACAACCTTGTTTCTGTAAGAGCTGTCCAATATATTTGGTTTGTAAGCCTCCATATTAAACCTGAAGTGTTACCAGAGGCATTATTTGAGAACCTTTTTCAGAAGTTTTCTTCCGGATCTCTTCTTTTCAGTATTGACACATATCTCATGTTTTGAATATATTATGCTCTATACTTGTATATTATACCTCACGTACAGGGTAAAAGGGAGGCCAGTTTAGAATTAGATATAACTAGAAGTTGAAGTGTCTTTAGTAATCATTACCAATGTTTTATTTAGAAAACTAGAGTCCCAAGACCAAAACCAGGAGGAAAGCACTTGATTACATTCGTCTTTTCACTTCATTTAATATTCATTGTAATTGCAATTTCTTTCTTCAAGTATATTGTTTATTTATATCTGGATAGAAAAAGACTATCATTTACAAATAGGTAAAAAGAAAGAATCTGTATATATTTCTTTTTGAGATATGAAATGTGTTCATTTTTATATTGTATATATGTATCTTATTTCATACTTAGTTCTAGTTTTAGTTATAGTTTGATGCAAATTATATAAGATGTATGGGTAGCTTTTTCTGTTATTATGTGTTAGTTATGTTGGTAGTCTAGTAAGTAGGCCAACATGACAACACAAATCCTATACAGTAGGTTTGCGGTTGCACCATGTGTGTGAGAGAGAGAGAGGTTTGAGGAGTCCTGAACAGGACTCTGACTCGGTAATCTTTCTTGGAGGAGTGTAGTCCTGAAAAGGACTGTTTGTTATCTTTCTTGGCATATAGTTCTCAGGAGAACTATAGCGCTTGGAGAGGATGAGTGGCAACCGCAAACCTACTGTATATCTACATCACCATGCAAGCCGACACTTACAAGCAGCATCTAACACAAATCCTGTATACCCTATAATACAGATATACACATTTTGTCATTTGTAAGTTGTTTGACTTATAGACGGTCATAGTGTTAAACATTCTGTAATATTTACAAAGAGGACTGAATTATTTAAAGGATTTTCACATATTCATTTAAATAATGATAGTAATGATATATAACACTTATATTGCGCTATCCATCTATTAAAACTTTTCCGAGGCACCTTATGAAATTAAAAAAGTAAAAAAGAAGAAATACAAAAATATATTGTAGTATAATACAAATTGTGCTGAATTTCAGGTTCTTTTGGGCTAGTATAATATATTTTAATTCATCATTGCCCCATGCAGAACCATACATTGTATCGACAGACCTGAAGTTTAAATCTGCCAAAAAATGTAATTGTTTTTTTCATGTAAAATGACACATTTGATGTCCAGTTCAATTTATTATACAATTAAGGACATAACTTGAACAAATATCTTAGACTTTTTTTTATTCCGTAATGTGTTTTTATTGTGATTTCTATGAATAAATGAACAAGATGTGTGTTTGGAGCTCTCAATTATTCCATTCTATATATAGTCATTCCTATAGACCAATGTCATGTTACAGGAATGTGTGATAATCGTGAAAAAATAAATTGATGTGTGTAAAGTTTGTAGATTTTTATAGAACTTTTAATAAATGATATATATATTTTTTAATGTTTAGTCATAGTTTCTGATGATTATTGGAATGTATCACAAATCATAAACTGCCACTTTTTCTATTAAATGCTTGTGCCTGTCTGTAAAGTAAAGTAGAAGTTTTCCTAAAGCAAACTGTAAGTTGAAATATTGATGCATGTGCACTCGTCTCGTTTTCATTCATATTCACAAAGCCACCAACAATGAAATATGAATGCATGAATTAAAAGTTGGCTGGATAAATAATCCATTAGAGGGAAAAGAATGAGTAAAACTAGAAAATAGCGCAATGTTGTACTGCACTGTATGTGCAAAGAACTGCGCTACAGTTACAGGTAGAATACAAAATTGCTTGAAAACATTTACCAAAAATCATCATAGTGAAAAGGTATGGAGTAAATTAGAGAATATTGATGTGTGCCGTGTGTAATTATTTCAAATATTTCGCAATAAAATCTCTCCAGTAACTTGTTGAAAAATCTATACAAAGATATATACTCCTTTCTCATGTAATGCAAATGGTTAAGTAGTATTAAAATGTGTGTAGCATTGGATAACTTTAAGAGGTTTATAAGGGCAGGTCTTATGATCTGGAATGCACGTTGCATTTCATATGATTTTATTCGCTTGTTATTTGGTTACATTTTAGAAGGATGCTAATACAATACAGAATAAAGATAGTCAATGATGTATCACAACAATCATGTTAATGAAATGGACCATCTACAGGCAGTATTTGTTGTTTTAAAAATAAGGTGGCAATGTTGTTGAGTTTGAAATGCCCCTCCCCTTTTAAGCTCACTTTCTTGTTCTCTCTCTCTCTCTCTCTCTCTCTCTCTCTCTCTCTCTCTCCATCGCTGTGTATTCAAATGATTCTGAATATATACAAATGGATATTATCAATTAAAGAAAAGAAGCAATACCGTCAGTGATACATGAGGACATGAAGTATTACGGTTATATGAGAATTTACATTATTTCCATAGTAACTACTAGCATGTGGATAACTTAGTAGCAAAAGTGATCAAGTAAACTTGTCCATACGTAGAAGACTAGTTTTGCTACAAAAAGAATCAAAATGCATTCATATGCATGGATCGTAGTTCATGAAGCTTCGTGTTGAAATGAATGTTTTCAGCGTGCAGTGATTTAAATTATAAATAGTTGTATGCTATTTTCTTTGTAGTCAATGTTATGCTGGGCAAAAGATAACCTCTGACAGAGTAGTTGAGTAAAGTAAGATTCTTTTAAAGTTCTTCATATCTATGTGTGTGATCACCTTAAGTATACACATGTTTTATTCTTTCATTAGCCAATTGGTGTTTTCCTCATGAAAAAGACCCCCAAAACATCCACTGGAACCCTTTTGCTCTCTTTGTTTCTCATAAGTGTTTTTGACGCCTCAAATATTTGTGTTTTATTTGCCTTTCTCCCTGTTTTCTATTTGTTTCACTACTTTTGGCACCATCACCACTACCACCGCCATCTTTATCAACATCTTTTTCATTGTACCGTAGTCATCTTTGGACCCCTATTTTGATTTGTCCTCCCAAAAGCTAAAGTGCACCTTGTACAACCTTTCAAAGAGATTGTTAGATATGCAACTTAAAAAATTGGTAGATTTGATGATTTGCGCAATATGCCACAGTGCCTTATCTGCTGTGCAAAACATGTGTTCCGAATGACTAAGTACAAGGTTAGAAATTCATTGTTTTTACAATTTTCTAGTATAGGCAGATTATGATGTTCTATATGTTCCATGCAGGATAAGTATACCATTATGAATCTTGTATCCAATTTTCTAGTTTCTCTTTTCTTATACCTGTTTTTTCTCTGTTCCATTTGCATTTCTATTCAGCATCACCAAATGATATTAGGAATGTATCTTCATGACAGTAATGTTTGTATACCTCATTTATGTTTTCTTATATGCAACGTTTAACACTTGTTTATTTTATGACATCAATACTCAATCAGATAATGCAGCATAAATATACTGTATAGATATATGATGCTCTTTCCTCCGAGTCTGACTGACATATTGTCACCAATATTTTCCTCTGTAACAGTACATATCTGTAGTATAAAGAAAAATGTGCAATGGTGAAGTCTACTTTAGTTTGCATAACAACTGGAATAATATGTATACATAATTATATGTTTTGCTCTCTTATATACAACAAATTGGTCTATTTGGATGATGAATAAAAACAGCAAAATATGATAACCTTATCATAACACAGAGTGGTTGTTTTTTTGTTATAGGATTTTGGTTTGCTATATGTTTGTGATTTCTTTATCCTTGATGAATTTAACAGTATGTTGATAGTGAACGAATGTGTTAAAGTAGAAGAGAGGATGAGTGCATAGTTTGAAGTCTTAATTCCTATCTGCACTGGTTTGACCAGGAGGGAAAAGACCTCCCTGCTTGTTCACTGACAGGTGGTTATCTCATCAACTCAGCTCTCAATTAACATAAGAAAAAGGGGGCCA
Organism: Strongylocentrotus droebachiensis; assembly: GCA_035222895.1. Taxonomy (NCBI): domain Eukaryota; kingdom Metazoa; phylum Echinodermata; class Echinoidea; order Camarodonta; family Strongylocentrotidae; genus Strongylocentrotus; species Strongylocentrotus droebachiensis. The sequence continues at coordinate 132,205 of JAVYIG010002523.1, read as the reverse complement.
TGGGGGACCAATGGTCACCGATTAGGCATTGCTTGTTAAATAGAGGGCGCAAGTTGCTATAAGTAGTGCAGCAGGACTTAAATGATCGAGACCTTATATGAGTGGTCCATGGCTTCAGTTTCATGAGAAATTGGAAATTGAAAGAATTAAAAATGGTCTGTAAAAACTTAATAAAAATGATCGGGTACTCAATCAAGAACTATTTTTTGTTCATCATTCCCCCCCCCCCTTTTTTTTTTCTTCATTCTCATCTTTTGTCTAGTAATAAGCAGTATTTATTCCAAATTGCTCTTAGGGTATATCTCAAGGCTTTAAGCCCTTTTGTTTATTAAGTAATAACTTAAGTCCTCTAAATTAATTACATGTACCATCATTTTCGATTTGCTTTAACCTTGATAATTTTCTATGGTATATACATATATATTTTCTATGTTATTTTTGTTAATCATGATTTATCTGGATTGGCCTATTGAAATCTTGTAAGGTTGCAGAAGTGTGTGCCTTTATTATTTAAAGGGAAATGAAGCCTGACACAGAAAACTGGCTAGGAGGAAAAGGTCATATATGAGAATCAAAAGGATTTTTTTTTAATTCAATAAACATATTTTGTTTTCAAACCTGTTTACCAATAACACAGGAAATATCATGACTATTTAGACATACAGTAAGAAGTCTTCATTTTGTTGCTTACTAAGTTTGACTGAGTACATTTCCTTTTTTTTTCATGCAGTAGAATAGAAATGTCCATTCCATGAATAAAGTATTTCATTGTTTTTTTTTTTTTTTTTTATTTGTTACATATGTATTAGCAGTAGTAGGCCTAATGGTTGTAGAAGTAGAAGTGTCAAGATCATCATCATCATCATTATCATTATTATTATTATCATTATTAATGTGGTGGTTGTTGTTGTTATTGTTAGTGTCTTTGTCGTTGTTGTTATTATTTTCTTTCACAAATAAAGGAGTTTTAATTATTTTCCCCAGTAGCATTCCGTACTCCAATCCGCGTGCTATCCACTGATCTCTACCCAATTGGGTAGAGATCAGTGGTGCTATCCTAAGCGCTTCATAACTACACGACCTTCCGTCGGGATCGAGTGACAATTTATGTTTTCTGCTTTATTTTCCTCTTTATCACTTTCTCATTCTTCGCAACTGGGGCGTTGATTCCTTTTGTATGAACACTCACTGTCATAAAGACGAACTTAGATATACACTATGTCAACCGAACCAAATTTAGACAATTTAGCAGCAGCATTTTCTGGGGCGGTAGGAGTCTCTTTCTCCGCCGAAAGTTCGGCTACGCAGCATCCCAGGATGTGCATGTACAAGACCCGGGAGAGCAAGCAAAGTCAGTGGGAGAGACGAAAAGAGAAATTGCGACTGCAGAGAGAGTATGTACAGAGCATGATTACTGTCATATTAAGATATTAATAATGATAATAATTGTTTTTTGAAATCTATTAGGATAATACTAGTGTTTTTTCAACCTTTGCTTTGTCTTTGAATTTGAAAGAATTGGCCAATTGAATTGGCGAAGCCTAATCATGATCCGGGCGATGATGATTGATCAGTTAATGATCAGATGATGGGATCATGGAATGGTGGAAATTGGAAAAGAGTGCAAGGAGATTTGCCCCACCCTTGTTACATAATCATCCATGACTGTATGTGGTGTGATATGTTAATTCCAAGTTGAAGGGGTAACTACAAATGTATGTCTATATGCCAGAATAATGAGAAAACAAATACAACTTACGCTTTAATATTTCCATAAAATATAATAATCAACTATAGTTAGGCTGTTTTTGTGCTGTGGCATGTTTGACAGATCTTTGTTACCAGTATGAAAACAAATTGTTAATTGCTTACAAAGAATTTAAAGTAAAATGAAAAGGTTCTTATATCTTTAAAAATTGATATTGTTTTTATATGTATTTAAATATCATGCAAGCACTGACAATCATTTGGCACATAGTCAACTTATTTTCACAAGAAAACATATTCTCTAGAAAATTATCCAAGCAAATTAAATAGTTATGTGTTGAAATGCAAGGGATGTAATATGATGGTATGGTAACGTTTCAAGTAATAATGTTTTTGGTATGTGTATTTACCATCACAGATTTATTTATTTTCATGTTCATATTAATAATAAAACGATGATGATGATGATGATGATGATGATGATGATGATGATGATGA
>JAVYIG010002523.1:105000-127500 GCA_035222895.1 Strongylocentrotus droebachiensis | reverse complement strand
TAATGAAATCTAGTACCTGGGTATGTCTTCTCGCTCTGATCATGTAGTATTTTCTGGCAAATTTATTTTTGCAACTCTTAGCACACAATTTTTGATAAGATCCTTATCAATGCAAACAAAAATGTCCAGATTCTGGATAAACTGAAATTGGTATCTGTGTATTTCTTCTTCTTTTAATAAATAATGCCACAAGAATCAAAGGAGGTCTTTGAAAGCTACTGCTTTTAATACCCAAGGGGACCACTCACCAGCAGATTTGCAAGGGTTTGAACCTAGGATCTCCAGTTCTCTGACCACTGAACCACTGTATCTCCTTTCTGTTTGTATGATTACAGATTATTCTATCCTGGATTGCATCTACAGTGAGATCCACAGAACGTACTGGGTGTTAGACTGTATGTGCTGGCACGGTCACCCCGTGTACGACAGCGAGACAGAGTTCAGGTTTTTCTGGCTCCAGTCTAAGCTGGCAGAGAATCCGGAACTAGCGACCGGTTTCACGAAACATCCCGTAAGCTAGAGATTTTTTTAAAAATTGTATAGAAATAATAACTGCTATGAGAGGGATAGTTGTTTTTATAGGCTCAAGGGGACGTTACATCCTATCACTCCGAGGCGTGTAGAGGGGTGATCCAATCCAAAAGATATTTGATATACCGGTAGCGCCTTTTCCTTTCGGTTACAAAGCGCTACGTACACGCTACACAATGTTTGGGCCTCTTCAAAACAAAAGTTAGACACTTCTCAGCGATCAGCAAAGTATATGTAAGCTGGTAATAAAGTAATTTCTAGCAGAATAGATGTGACTTTAGTATTTTCTTGAACTGGTCAACAGATGAGGCCGTCTGATAGGATGTAACGTCCCCTTGAGCCTATAAAAACAAATATGCCTCGAATATTAAAGCAGTCTTTATATCTTTTATATACCGAATTGACACAAAAATCTACCATGAACCCTTACCTCATCCTTTTCTTGAGTAAAAATTGGTTAAAACATCACAGAAAATCTGACACACTGTCTGTTAATCTTCGCTGGAAGGATGACTGAATGTTACAATCATTTGGGAATCGCAGACAAAAATCACTGTATGGTATTCGCGCTCGCACAAACTAACTTTTAACACGTAAACCAATGGGGATCTCATCAAAATTTTACTATTTCCCGGTACCTGGAATCTTTAGGAAATCTCACTCATGAACTATTTATCGTCATTCGTTTCTTTACGGGAATGGCTAAAATCACTACTCCAATTTCGACTAATCAGATTTCTAAAGAAAGGTATATAATAGAAGTTATCTCTGAAGAAATCCGAAAGTCTCTGAAAATATCCTCACTCACAAGGAAAGTGTGATTACTGTCACTTCAGTGTGTTATTATCTATTTAGAATTTTGAGGAGTTGTATGTTGCAGCGGTAGTGGAAAAGAATATAGTGAAAATGTACTTAGCTTCTGCACAGTTGCCTGCTAGCTGTGCTAACTGCTCACCTTTTATACAATTCTAATTTCTTTCTTTTTTTTATTAGCACCAACATAAAAAGTATTTATTTTATGACCAACACCATCAATTTTATTTTACCTACCAGTATATATTTTTTGTTAATCAGGTGGGCTGTATCTAATACAGACCACCTTATATTTTTGTTAAAATTGCCTTTATTTATCAGGTGGGCTGTATATCATACAGACCACCTTATATTTTTGTTAAAATTGCCTTTATTATTTATTTTTATTTATTTATTTTTCTTAATTCTCGCCACTTTTTTGTTAGCAAGATAACTTGAAAATGGATCAATCAAATAACTTGAAATTTGGCACACATATGTATAGGCATATGGAAAAAACACAGTAAGGTTTTCAACCTTGACCTTGACTGATGACGTCATCTAGGCGCCATTTTGTGAAATTTTCTGAAAATCAACTCATGATCATATCTTCATAACCAAAAGGTATTTCTCATTCATATTTATCATGATCAAGGTCAATATCAGTCCGGTTAATTTCATGTCCAAAAACACGCGCGTGCGCGTACGTCCGCGCGTCCGTGCGCGCGCAATTTTTTTAAATGCTCTAAATCGTCTCAAATTTATTTTGCATACGTTTCAGGTCATTTTAAGCATTTTATAAAAAATCGCGCGTACGAGCATGCGCGCGCGTTTTCGCGCGTAACACCATTAAAAAACATAGAATCGCCATTTTTTTTTCTTTCATGATATTTCTCATATTTTTTCAAGGAATTTGATTCCATGTTTATCTCTTTATGACCATTATTAACAAGATGAGCGTAAATTCAAGATAAATCTCAGTGCGCGCGAGGTCTTTTAATACATAGCATATATGGGCAAAAAACATGCCTATACAAAATCCGTTATAGCTCTTTGGAATGCACCGGGATCCTCAATTTGTTTTCATATTAAGATAGAGTATGAGTCGGAAATATGATTCCATGTCTCATTTGGCCATTAAGTGTATCGTGACATCATCACAATGGCCTTGGAACTCAAAATACGAATTTGCATATTATGACGTCAGCATATTTATGTAAAATTTATTGTATCTCTGTAAATATTGATCAATTTTCTTCAAAATTTCGATATGTTGTAGCTAAGACAATTCTCTACAAGCGCAGTAATAACCATTTTTCATTTTGATGACGTCATCATAGTGAAAATTTTGATTAAAGGCCTCATGTCAAAAACTTCATAATTTGCGTGTTATGCCTATAGAAGGTGAATTTAGTTCACGTTATGAATCTACATGATATTGTCTTTTAAGAATTTGTAAGCAGTATGTCGCTTATTTTTGCTCTATTTTGTCTCAAATGTTAGTTGACCAGCCCACCTATACTTGTTCCAAACAAGTATTATATGTCTAGTTTATTATTATTATTTATTTATTTTTCTTATTTTGACCCACTTTTTTGTTAGCAAGATAACTTTGAAATGGTTCAATCAAATGCTTTGATATTTGGCACACATATGTATAGGCATATGGACAAGACATGGTACGGTTTTCAACCTTGACCTTGACTGATGACGTCATCTAGGCGCCATTTTGTGAAATTTTCTGAAAATCATCTCATGATCATATCTTCATAACCAAAAGGTATTTCTCATTCATATTTATCATGATCAAGGTCAATATCAGTCCGGTTAATTTCAGGTCAAAAAACGCGCGCATGCGCGTACGTCCGCGCGTCAGTGCGCGCGCAAAGTTTTTAAATGCTCAAAATCGTCTCAAATTTATTTTGCATACGTTTCAGGTAATTTTAAGCATTTTATAAAAAATCGCGCGTACGAGCATGCGCGCGCGTTTTCGCGCGTAACATCATTAACAAACATAGAATCGCCATTTTTTTTTCTTTCATGATATTTCTCATATTTTTTCAAGGAATTTGATACCATGTTTATCTCTTTATGACCATTATTAACAAGATGAGCGTAAATTCAAGATAAATGTCAGTGCGCGCGAGCTCTTTTAATACATAGCATATATGGGCAAAAACATGCCTATACAAAATCCGTTATAGCTCTTTGGAATGCACCGGGATCCTCAATTTTTTTTCATATTAAGATAGAGTATGAGTCGGAAATATGATTCCATGTCTCATTTGGCCATTAAGTGTATCGTGACATCATCACAATGGCCTTGGAACTCAAAATACGAATTTGCATATTATGACGTCAGCATATTTATGTAAAATTGATTGTATCTCTGTAAATATTGATCACTTTTCTTCAAAATTTCGATATGTTGTAGCTAAGACAATTCTCTACAAGCGCAGTAATAACCATTTTTCATTTTGATGACGTCATCATAGTGAAAATTTTGATTAAAGGCCTCATGTCAAAAACTTCATAATTTCCGTGTTATGCCTATAGAAGGTGAATTTAGTTCACGTTATGAATCTACATGATATTGTCTTTTAAGAATTTGTAAGCAGTATGTCGCTTATTTTTGCTCTATTTTGTCTCAAATGTTAGTTGACCAGCCCACCTATACTTGTTCCAAACAAGTATTATATGTCTAGTTTATTTATTATTATTATTTATTTATTTTTCTTATTTTGACCCACTTTTTTGTTAGCGAGATAACTTTGAAATGGTTCAATCAAATGCTTTGATATTTGGCACACATATGTATAGGCATATGGACAAGACACGGTAAGTTTTTCAACCTTGACCTTGACTGATGACGTCATCTAGGCGCCATTTTGTGAAATTTTCTGAAAATCATCTCATGATCATATCTTCATAACCAAAAGGTATTTTTCATTCATATTTATCATGATTAAGGTCAATATCAGTCCGGTTAATTTCAGGTCAAAAAACGCGCGCGTGCGCGTACGTCCGCGCGTCAGTGCGCGCGCAAAATTTTTAAATGCTCAAAATCGTCTAAAATTTATTTTGCATACGTTTCAGGTCATATTAAGCATTTTATACAAAATCGCGCGTATGAGCATGCGCGCGCGTTTTCGCGCGTAACACCATTACAAAACATAGAATCGCCATTTTTTTTTCTTTCTTGATATTTCTCATATTTTTTCAAGGAATTTGATACCATGTTTATCTCTTTATGACCATTAATAACAAGATGAGCGTCAATTCAAGATAAATGTCCGTGCGCGCGAGCTCTTTTATTACATAGTATATATGGGCAAAAACATGCCTATACAAAATCCATTATAGCTCTTTGGAATGAACCGTGACCTTCAATGTTTTTTCATATTTAGATAGAGTATGAGTCGGAAATATGATTCTATGTCTCATTTGGCCATTAAGTGTATCGTGACATCATTACAATGGCCTTGGAACTCAAAATACGAATTTGCATATTATGACGTCAGCATATTTATGTAAAATTGATTGTATCTCTGTAAATATTGATCAATTTTCTTCAAAATTTCGATATGTTGTAGCTAAGACAATTCTCTACAAGCGCAGTAATAACCATTTTTCATTTTGATGACGTCATCATAGTGAAAATTTTGATTAAAGGCCTCATGTCAAAAACTTCATAATTTGCGTGTTATGCCTATAGAAGGTGAATTTAATTCACGTTATGAATGTACATGATATTGTCTTTTAAGAATTTGTAAGCAGTATGTCGCTTATTTTTGCTCTATTTTGTCTCAAATGTTAGTTGCCAGCCCACCTATACTTGTTCCAAACAAGTATTATATGTCTAGTTTTATTTCTGTTCTTTTTTTTGTATTGATTCATATCATTGATATACTTTTGGTGTAAAATTACAATAACTAATATCTCATTTATCTTTACTCTTTGTGTTCGTCAGATGAAATTTCTTCCCCTTCCGGCCTTCAAATGTGAGAAGCAGGTATTGCAAGATGCCATGGCAAAACCTATGCCATTCCCGGTGAGAGTTTGCCTTTGTTTTGATAGAGTATGGTTGGAGTGGGGACAGGTGGAGGGGGGAGGGGGCAGGGAGGATCTGAATGAGGGTAGCCATTGTCATGTTTGTTAAAGACAAAAACAGACAAAAATAGGAAATAGTGGACTAAGAATGTATGAGTAAATAGCTTTCCCCTTTAATAGACCCATTGCTATCAGTATCAGTACATAGATAGGGATATATTGAACTTTAATTCTTGTCTGATAATTGAAACAATTGATTCCCCCACCATCCCCTCCCCTCGGATTGTGCTTAACAACAGCAATTGACAGGAAAGCCGTACACGGTTCATTTTTTTGCAAGGATTGATTAATTTATTATCTCTGTATGTAGATAATCTACATATGTATTTATATCTACATTTAACTGACTCGGTAACATTGTTGAAGGTTGATGAAAAAATTGCTTAATTTTTGAATAAAATGTTACTTACTATATTCCTTCTACTGTACCAACCCTCTGACATGCAATTCTTTTCTTCTCTTTTCTTTTCTTTTCTTTTCTTTTATCTTCTTTTATCTTCTCTTCTCTTCTTTTATCTTCTCTTCTCTTATCTTCTCTTCTCTTCTCTGCTCTTCTTTTCTCTTTTCTTCTCTGCTCTTCTCTGCTCTTCTTCTCCTTCTTTCTTTTCTTTTCTTTTCTTTACTCTTCTCTTCTTTTCTTTTCTCTTCTCTTCTCTTCTCTTCTTTTCTTTCTTTTCTCTTTTCTTTTATCTTCTCTTCTCTTCTTATATCTTCTCTTCTCTTCTTTTCTCTTCTCTTTTCTTCTCTTCTCTTCTCTTCTCTTCTTTCCTTTTCTTTTCTCTTCTCTTCTTTTCTCTTCTCTTCTTCTCTTTTCTCTTCTCTTCTCTTCTTTTCTTTTCTCTTCTCTTCTCTTCTCTTCTCTTCTCATATCTTCTCTTCTCTTCTCTTCTCTGCTCTGCTCTTCTCTGCTCTTCTTTTCTATTCTTTTCTTTTCTGTTTAGGAAGAAACATGTAGTACTTTAACAAAATATAAATAAAGTCAAATATAAATTGAACATTCTCTTGTACAGGATGAGCTAGATGGGCTACTCTTCTACCACAAGGCTCTTCACTACACCCCCGGCGTCACCCCTCTCGTGGGTTGGCTGAAACCTTGGATGCTTCCAGAGATCCTTGGTGTACCCATACCGGACGCTCTGATGGCCAAGAGACCCCCTGGGGCGGAGCTGAGACCCCCTTCCTCCACCCCCTCACCAGCTAAGCCAGATAAAAAGGGGCAGAATTTGAAGGATATTAAAGGAGATTCCAAAGTAGAAGCTATGGAAGCAACTGCAGCTAAGCCAGATAAAAAGGGGCAGAATTTGAAGGATATTAAAGGAGATTCCAAAGTAGAAGCTATGGAAGCAACTGCAGCTAAGCCAGATAAAAAGGGGCGGAAACCGCGGAAGCCAAAGGGTGGGAAAGGAGATTCGAAGGTAGAGGCGATGGAAGCAACGGCAGCAACGGAAGACGCAAGCTGAAGCAAATCAGAGATGAGGTTCATCCAAACTTTATGCAGAGGGGTGGCACCACATTTAAAGACAATTTTGTTTTTTTTAATCTCTGGTTCCATGATTTGTTTTACAAGGAAGTACTTCTGCAGCTGAAGATGTCAAATAAGTTGTGCTTCAATCATTTTTTTTAAAAACATCTGAAGAGAGTAACTATTACAGATGTGAAGTGCTTTGTACCTCTCAAAGGCAGGAAGTCATTAACAAATACATTTTGAGACCCTGTTCAATCTTTCACTTTTTCAACGACCAAGTGAGATTAAAAAAGGACAGATCCATAAGGGTCCAAAAGCTATGGATGCAATGGTAGTCAAAGACGTGAGGAGAAAAGATTAAGAAACGGATCAGTGGTGAGTGATATGGCTTAAAGGTTTACTTCTGCAGCTGAAGAATAATTACAGCTCATGTGAAATGCTTTTTTACCATTTTAAAGAAAGTCTTTTTAATAAAGACATCTGTGTACTTTTAAGAAGTTCCATTTTGCAATAATTTGAACAAAGTTGTTTTTATTTTAGAGCCTTGACGAAAATTATGATATGTTTGGCCTATTTTAATGCACTACTGGTCAACGTTGAAAGTAATTGCTTAATCACCCTTCATTTAAAGAGAAGGTTGAGTTCAGGAAAAAGGTGAAGAAAAAAAATTGTGAGTGTTATCATTGTTATTATGCAAGTGTGGACGAACATCAAATAAAACATGTTCCCTGAAAAGCATGGCTCTTCAAATGCCTTCATATTCTAAATATGGTATGTTAGAGCGTAAAAATTGGGATGGATTTTTATGCGACATGTTCATGTAGTCCCATATATATCTTTCTATGTACAGTGCTTATAACTTGAGCAAGACTGGGCCTAATTTCTTATCATTTTGAATATTCCAGAACCTTGCAGTACACACCAATACTTATATGCTAGATGATCAACCTTTTCTGATCGATTCCACCCCGTTTCTTTCACAATGCAATCGCATGACCAGAACTCAACTTCATCTTTAAGTACACGACTTTGAGACATTTATTTCAATATCCCTTGTTTAACATGCGTTTTTATCGCTTGAGACAACATCATATTTATACTTGCTGAAGTTTAGGTGGGTTATTTTTTCCATGGAAGATTTCATACATGTATGGTAGTGTCTTTCTAAAGATCGATAGATTCTCTTGCAACTTATGTTCAGTGCAATGTTACATTTGTCAGATACATGTAATGTTAGAATATTATTTTGCAGGTAAAAAGCCTCAACAAGCAAATGTGTTTTCCTCAAATAAAGTATAAGTATGTGCACAGTCAACTTATTCATTATTGGATTCACAAAGAGTTTCAACTGCATAAACAAAGAATATCTCAATTATAACTTCATCTTCTGGGAGCGAGAAGGAAAAGGGCATTAAATCGCTATGAAAAGTGTATTAGAAATGCCATTCTGGCATTCAGCAGATTATATCTTTTTATACGGAGCAATTGTAATATTTGCCAACCATTTGTTGTTTTAAAATAAATTCATGTTTCACATAACACACATCAAGCATGCTCTTTTTCTTTGTGCTGTTATCCGAGTCCAATAAGACTCATATTATTAATTTAAGAAGGTATTTTTTATTCCCAGATAAACTGGAAGTTCAAACCTGTTATGATTCAATATGATAGGCCAGTTTAAGTATAAATTTAAATTCGTGTAGGGTTTTTCCTAGATGCTTGATTCGCTTGTTACATATAATGCTCACTTTTAAAACATAGAATCCCTGTAACACACATTTAATGTCCATGTGTGTCACTTGCATACATTGCATAATATTCTGATAAATGACAATCTCACAATGTCATTATTATTTTTTTAGCAAAATGTTTGGAGATTGCTTCGACAAAAATAGAAATGCTTAAGCTCTCGAAATTTATAAAAGCTTTCTTCAGAAACAATTAATGAAACTTGTATATCATATTTCTTGGTATGTTATAATTTATAGTTGTGGACTAAACAAAAACTTGATCTTGGCAGAGCACATTTTCTAAAGAATGATATTTTAGTTATATCATGAATGGAATTTGTTTTTAAAGCACATTTTATAGTAGACAGAAATAATCGTCTGATATGGGTCATTTCTTTAATAAAACTGACATTTGTTGAGAGGCGGTCAGAGGAGCCAGATGCAATCTCAGCGGAACAACCATCGATATCAGACACTAAAGCTGTTGGTCTAATTTTAAAGTTGTCAGTAGTTAAGCTCTTGCCATCTTTGTGCAGCAAACTGGGATACCAGATAACTACAGTTGTATATGTTCATACCTTACTTTACTCACTTGCTTTTCACTAGTTCCACCACATTGATATGAAATAATTGAATTACGCAAAGAAAAAACATAAAAAAGAAGAGTCATAAGCAGAATGGGGTTTCATTTTATTCTTTTCCTTTTATTACTTTATTCAGTCAGTGCATCATGTCTATTACTGATATCTTTTCTACATTCCTCCTACAGAAAGAGCACAAGCTCTAATCATCTAGAATTGTCATGTAATTAAAGTTAAAGAATATAATGTACATAAACAAAGTTCAAGTTTCCTTCTTTGCGTATCACCTCCATACACTTCATCATTATTTATATGCATTTGAAATGGATCACTGTAGGTAATAGGTCGCTAACATTACCATATTTCAACATATTGTCTTTCCCTCAAATTACAGATAGAGATGTAAATGCATACATATCTCTTTGAATCTTTGCAAAGGCAGTTGTTCTCCTTGGTAAGGGGATATATGGTATGTTTAGAGCCAGAAGGGCATTAACTCTCTGTTAAAGGTAAAGACCAGTAATGGTCATGCGATTGCATTGTGAAAGAAACGTTGTGGACTCGATCAGAAAAGGTTGATCATCTAGCATCTAGCATCTGCAAGGTTCTGGAATCATCAAAATGATAAGAAATTTGGCCCATTCTTCGTAAAGTTACAAGCACTATACACAGAAAGATGTATACGGGACTACCCTATATCTCTCACACGACCATGAGAGAAACAAATTTACCAAATATATGAATTAGTAGGCGGTTTCCCGACAAATTTTGTATCATCATGTATTAGTCTAAACATATTCTTTCACATGATTGGTAATGAGAGCTTCCATTTCATTTTTTGAAATTGGGGCGTTACCAATACTGGTCTTTACCTTTAAAGTATACTAGTTAACACCCTACTGGCTCCAAACAGACGATATAAATGGTCAAAGCACAGTCATATCACTCATGCTTCTACAAAATCAGATGATATGTGATTTGGGAATGTCAATCTACATGAAGTAGGAATATAATCAAATAGGATTATTCTTGCGATGATTTCATTTTCTTTCTTGAATTGCATAGCACGACCATAACATACAGTTAAGTGAATTATTCATACCTCCTGTAAATTAAAGTTTTTTGCGTGTTTTCCTTAACTCAAAAATAAAATGAGGAATGGTTGAATCAGGACCTTTGTTGAACATTTTTAGACGTAAGCTTTAATATGTCATATTCTCAATAAACAAAAACAAGACAAATCAACTTTTCACATACTGGTACTTAAAATATTACAAAACTTTCTAAGGGTATGAATAATTTAGTTATTAATTGTAAATCTAGATATACTGACGAGACGGGTTGACATAAATACAATGTAGTTCCCGACCACAATATTTTCCTCTTTTACAAACATTGTTTGTTGTCTTAATTTGTTGTCTTACCAAGTATAATGCATTGACTCTACAAACATTGATAGTCAGCGGTTGGAAATATCGTGCTTGTATTTGTTACCAAATGTTTGTCCACATGCAGTAATGATCCGGTGAACTGATGTTGCTACCTCCTGTTTAAGCAGCATAATGAGAGAGATAAAAGACAAATTAGTGTTTCAGCCTATCAGAGTATTAGTATCTCATTTATAAAACTGTTTTTTATTCTTGTTCATGTCCATAAAGAATATGTCTTGCACTTCATTTCCACTCACTTGCTTTTAGAAAGCATTTCATCTAAATGCTTTTTGTAATAAAGTTTTTATTCCACTGATTTGAGTATATGGCCTGTTGATTTTGCATTGACGCTGATTGGTTTCATAGATTATCACTAACAATCTTTGTAGTTTAAAAGGCACGTGTAAAAAAACTACACATCTGGAAACTGCTCATGAAGATCTGTTACAAAGCAATTTAGCTTGACCTTTTTACTTATAGTTGACCCTACATTTTTACCATTTATTTATCCGAGTATATTGATATGAAGAATAAACAAACAAAGATCTTTACGAAATTAACCGATTTTATAAATGAGTTTTTTCTACTTCATCTCCATCTAGTTCATCTTCTGGCTTCTGTATTTCCCTTATCCTATTTCGTCTTCTTTGTATTGATATAAAAATCATAAGTCTTAACAACCAGCAAGCCAAAACATTACCAAATTCATTACTGTCAAAGAATTTTCAGTAATATTCAATCCACAAAACTATTTCTCTGACAATATGATTTATGACGAGTGAAAATATCTATGCTTAAACGTTTTACTTGTACATTTGGTCCTTGACGATAGAAGTTTATGACCATGATAAATATATATGCACATTATTATCCAAAATACTATATACATGTACATCAAAACGTAACTTGGTACAAGGACCCCGCTGTTGGAAATACTATGTGCAGCTATTGATATGCTCTGTCTGATCCATTGTGAATTCCGTTTTAATATCAGACCAGCTGAAACAAAGACTATTTCAAGATTAATAACCATATTCAGTGTTTGGGCATCTTGTTGACAGCAATGTATCTTGTATAATGTGCGTTTTTCCCCAGTACAAATTTTGTTTAACGAAATTTGTTTGTAGAGATCACAGAAACAGTTACTGTAGCTTTGATTTGTGAGATTTACATTTGCCAGCTATCAAATGGAGATTCAAACATGTTAATCAGTGTCATTGTGAAGAGAAATATAAGGGATAATATAATACAAAAAGAAGTCTTTCCTAGTTTGATGTCAAGTCGGTATTTGGTCACACTGTAATACCAGCGTTTTGTGATTTCTTCTATGAACATGAACACAGTTTACCACACTGTTTCACAAGTATAAAAATTTGTGAACACAGTATTTACATGATGCAAACATTATGAACCTATTCCAGTGCAATTTTGTCACACTGTTATATGTTTTAATCTGTGATCATGAGCATAGTTTACCACACTGTGTCACACAATTTTGAAACGGTGTAAACAGTGTTTTCACATAGTCAACGGAAAAAAAATGTTCCCAAATCTTTATCGTGTTCACACTAAGATACATACATATGTATGTGATTCCCTCTGTGATCATAACCACAGTTTACCACTGTGTTTCACAAGTGTCAAAACGGTGTGAACAAATTGTTTTCACAATGCCAACACGATGAGCCTGTTCCAGTCCATACTTTGGTCACACTGTGATAGGTAGCCAGAACATAATATCTGACTTAATTTGTGATGATTACCACAGTTTTTACCACACTGTGTCACACTATGTAAAAACGATGTAAACAACGTTTTCACATAGGTAACACAAATAAACAATTCCAAATCTATTCTATGTTCACACTGAGATACCTATGTGATTGAACTGTGAATATGACCACAGTGTACCACACAATGACAAAAAGATGTAAATGATGTTATCACAAGGTTTCGACGCATTGAAACGATTCTAAATTCATTCAGTGGTCGCACTGATGCACTATTACGGTTCCTTTTAAAGAGGCCAAAGTTTGCATTAGTGGTTACACATTCTTTTAAACAAACCCCATGTGCAAACAATGTTTAATATAGTCACTGTACTATTTTTCCCAATTGTCTATGTTTCTACAATGAGTGTGAATTTTATTTTCCTGGCTGCTAAGTTTACTAAAATATCACTGTCATTGCCAGTCTGGCAATGTGGTAGTCATCCACACACGGTATAAATGTCTTCTTTCATTTGAAACTTTAGACAATAGAGCGCAAGAACATTATTCTCCTATAGCTAAATTAATAAACCAATATTACCACACTAGCTACACAACAACATGAATAGAACATACATAATTATAAAATGGAGTGATGCACATGCGTGGAAACGCGTTATTGCTGAAATATTTACATCTTGCTTTAACATTCAATTTATTTACATTTCATAACTTAACCAAATCGTTGCTAATCCTTTGAAAAAAATTAAAACAATATGATTATTGATTTTCACTTATATGCACTTTCTTCTCTCTTTAGAGGAAGCAACCTAACGTTACATCACAAAATATCAAATAGCTTGTGAGTCACGCAAAAATAATTCTGTTCGTCCGAGAGCTGCGTTGTGTTCATCAATTCTATGACTTTCATTTTGTTTAAGTCTCTTGTTGGGTACAATTATGCTAGTAAGCATCTTTATCTCTTGTAAGACAGAGAATAATATAAACATGATGAAGTAATGATGATTATGATTCCTCAGCACCAGAACAATCGACCTTATAATTCAGTCTTCCAACGGAAAACTTCGCTTATTTGATAGCGACGTATCGGTAGTCTCTTCTTGACATATTGAGCTGTGTTAGAGAACGTAGAATAAGAATTTACTTTGGTGGAGGCATCCCTTCATTGTCATTGTCGTGTTAAGCAGTGTTCATTGTCCCGTGCTTGCTATCTTTAAGCACCCGTTGATTTTGGGATGAGACCGACGGCTCACAAGATGATCAAGCCATAAGAGAGACAGCCCATGAGATCAAAAGCCGATGAGACCGACAGTATTGGTCTCAAGACTTCTGTAAGATTTCTGGTGTCCACGAGGCCGAAGGCTAAAGAGACTGATAACCCGCCAGATGTGCAATGGCTTGTCTCGTGGGTCTTCTGACGACTTTTTGTATAGGTTAACGGCATTGTCTGTCTCGAAGGATGCCTTGTCTCAAAGGCTGTCAGTCTCGAAGGCTAGCAGTCTTATAGGTTTTCAGTCTCTTGGACTTTTGGTCTCGCGGGCGGGCTATCTACTGGGATGCCCCGGATCGTCCATTTTAATGTTATAATCAGGTATTCTTTTTGGTCGAATATTTGAGCAAAGGTCTTCTTCAGGAGCTCCAGAACTGATGATTGATGTTGGATTAGCTGATTGTGTCTTTATAATTGTTTAGAACAGCAACACCATATAAGTCTTCGTCTCATCTTGCCCACGCCGCTCACAGGAAGAACTTCGGAGATGAATGCACTACCATCTATGTGTGAGGAGAGAGAGAGAGAGAGAGAGAGAGAGAGAGAGAGAGAGAGAGAGAGAGAGAGAGGGTGAGAGGGGGCGAGGGGCAAAGAAAGAAAGAGAGAGAGAGGGGGAGGGGCAGAGAAAGGAAGAGATAGAGGGGGTGATAGAGAGAGAGAGAGAGAGAGAGAGAGAGAGAGAGGGGAGATGAGAAAGAGAAAGTAATACAGTGAGGAAGAAATAAAAAGAAACATAATTATTAGCCAAAAGAGTAAAATTGAAAGTTTTGTACACTATGAGATTAAAACAGAGACACTATTATGTTGGCCAAACATCATGCTAAAAGGAACGTTGGCGGATCCGGGGCACAAGAGTACGTACCTTTTTTTTTTATCCCTCCTCCGACAAAACGCAATCTGGGAAACCTTAATTTACACATTAAGAAGTAAAAAATATATATTCCCTCACCCCCCCCCCCCCCCCCTCCTAATTTGCTCCCGGCTGGAAAATCATCTATCCGCCCCTAAAGCAAGACATGTAGTTTTAAGGTTTTAAGTGACCCAATGAGGAAAATAAGAACGAAGTACTGACACGAAATATGAGGCAGAAAGTAGGCCACACCTTGTATACGTTTTTTGGAGAAAATTCTTTTATAATCACAGGAACAATTTATTGTCGACTTTAATGTACACTATATTTCTCGAGACGATTTCTAATATTCAGGAAGAAAGATATTACCAATTGGAATAAACTATACTATAGTTTCCGAGAAATTCAAATAGAAGTATAAAAGTATATTATCATAAAATGCACGTAGTTCAACCAAGGTTCAATCAGTCAGTTGTAGCTAATTTTGTCTCCTTCTATTTCCAGCCCCGCCCTTTTCTTCTTATTCCTCATAAATAATCAATATACAAGGCAATTGAAAAAGCACCGGAATTGCTTACTGCATATTCGCTACATTAATGCATTTAATAACGAGCGATGCGAGTCTACACTTCTCGTTCACTCTCTCTCTCCCTCTCTCTCTCTCTCTCTCTCTCTCTCTCTCTCTCTCTCTCTCTCTCTCTCTCTCTCCCTCTCTCTCTCTCTCTCTCCCTCTCCTCTCCCTCTCTCTCTCTCTCTCTCTGACTTATTTTCTATTTTCATTTCTCCCAACCGAGCGCTTACAGGTTTTAAAGACAAAATCGTGATCTCGGGAGCTATTTCATATAAGATGCCCTTTAATTCACGATTTCGTATTCGGTCGATGTTTTCTCTCAACGCTAAAAAAGGGTAAGTCTGGTCAAAGTAAGGCTAATGTCTGATATAGTCTTGCGTTTTCCATTGTGTATATGTATTTGAGTGCTTTTATTATTTTTTAAAGCCATTAACGGTGTATCGGGAGTTCTACAAAATAGTTACTTGAAATGTGATTCTCACATAACCCTAACGAATTTAATTCCGAATCATATCGAAGGATTATCTGCCATGTAAATGAGAGAGAAAAATCCAATTAATACTGCGAGTTTGGTTTTCTAGACACTATCGAAGCCTTTTTTTTTTCTCCAGCTATATTGGAACACTAGGAATAGACATGATAGAATTGTTTTATTTCACAAAACGTCACCTTCGATTAAGAAACAAAAAACGCCTGATTGTATGAAAATTTAGCATCTAATATAATTATTATCTGAATTTTCCAATGAGTCTGAATAAAGAATCCATTCAACTTTTCAAAAGAAAAGTATTCCAGAATAGCCTCTAGCCTTTTGTTGATTTAAAACAATGACATTTAGACATAACAACTTTCCAGAGATACGTATTATATACGCCTCTGCATTCAGTAAATTGAAAATTGCAGTTGATACATAAATTTGACATTCGATACCATTAGGGGGAAACGGTGAAAATAGGCGGGGAATAATCAACTCAATAGGCAATTTGAATTTAAATGGTGCGGTTCAATTTCCAATTGGCATATTGCCTGTTTAAATGAAATAGAACTTTAACGGGCAAATTTCAGGCTTTCCCATCAAAATTCAAATACCCATACAGACCACTTTTGTTTTGAAGGCGTAGTTTGAATAGCATGGTAATTTGGGCTAGTTACTATTAGTTCATGTGGGCACGAAATTCATTCCGTTTAAATTGGGACGTCTATTTTCTACGACTGCCATGCAATTTACGGAGAGCTTTTAAGGTATTGCCAACGGCAAATGATATTAACAAATCATCTATCCATAGAATAACCGTTGGTAAAAGTCCAGGGAGAGGCTGAGGGAGAGAATCACAGAGAGAGAGAGCGGTTGGGAAGAGAGTGTGTATGAGAGAGAGAGAGAGAGAGAGAGAGAGAGAGATAATTAGAGAGAGAGAGAGAGAGAGAGAGAGAGCGGTTGGGAAGAGAGTGTGTATGAGAGAGAGAGAGAGAGAGAGAGAGAGAGAGAATCACAGAGAGAGAGAGCGGTTAGGAAGAGAGTGTGTATGAGAGAAAGAGAGAGAGATGAAGATGAAAGGGCGCCATGCCGCCCTCAATAACATTAATCCCCGGTGACATACATTTGTATTTGCTCATCGCTTCCTGCAGTTATATTTTCTGTACAAACAGGAGTATTCCATTAACGACCCATAAATGCACTGTATTAGGGCGTTGGGTTTAAGCGCCAATGCGCATTCTTACAAACCCGTGAAATCGCCTTTTAAAGGTACAACTTTCCATCAAAATACCCGTGAACAAAAATATTCTCATTGTTTTCTTTTCAATTTGATTTGCTGCTTATGGTTGGAAATTTTGAGTAGATAAGTAGATTGAGTAGATAAAAAAGTTTGTGTCTCGTCATTAAATGTCACAAACATTGCCAGAGATATGGCTGTATATTTTATGTATGACTTGATGCTTGATGCTTGATGTCGATATCTGTGTGAGCGTGATAATTGCTCTTAAATCCTTATGATGTTTCATTTGTAAAACTTTCGGGCAATAACAGAAATATAGCAATAACTGAAAGTTAGGTGTTAAATTTTCTCCCGTTATTCTATTTCCTAAACCAATTCCGAAACACTAATTCATGGATCAAAACAATCACTTACCACTTACCCCCCCCCCCCCCCCTCCCAAGAGCCATCTCTCTCTCTCTCTCTCTCTCTCTCTCTCTCTCTCTCTCTCTCTCTATCTATCTCCTTCCATCTTCCAATCTGTGAGTGTTACTGTCTTTATATCTTCCTAGCGATTTTTTTTCGTTACGGTTTACTCTTTTCCTCCCTTCTTTACATTTCGGTTTCTTTTATTATACTCTCTCTCTCTCTCTCTCTCTCTCTCTCTCTCTCTCTTTTCAATTCTCTAATTTCTTTCTCCTTCTCCTTCTTTTCTTTTCTCTCTTATTCTCTCATAATTTCTTCTCTTCTTTCTTATTCTCTCCTATTCTCTTATCTTCTCTTCTCTTCACTCCTCTCTCTCTCTCTCTCTCTCTCTCTCTCTCTCTCTCTCTTTCCCTCTCCCTCTCTCTTTCTCTCCTCCACCTCTTATATTTCCTTCTCACCGCACCGGCATTCCTGATTCTCCCAGCTTCTATGTCCGGACATAAGAGCTCTTGTGTAGAGAGTAAACAAGTTACCTATTCACCACACGTAACTCATTTCCTTAATTAACATAGACGTGCATCAAAATTTAGTTCAGTCTCCAAAAATGTTATACTCAGCCACACTCAAAAACAGAAAAAAAAATATGTGGTTTGAAAATACCTTTTGAAAATAGCAGGAACAAAATTAGAAAATGGGCAGTGTTCATTTTTCAATTGTTATCATACCATATTCATAGACCGATAGCTCCCCAAAATCTTCATTTTGAAAACACAATATTTTTTAGGATGAGTGTAGTCCTCACACAATGACAGTGTTACCATTTTTTTAAAGCATCAATACTGATTACACTATCTCTGTCTTTTTCCTTTAAATCGGCTCAAGTGCAATTTTTGCCACTCCACATCTCTCCTTGAAATATTGAATAATAAACATTTACAACAGAATAATCGACATTTCTGGAAATTTTTAGAAGAAGTCGTATTTGATATCTAAAAGCCCGTAGGTGAAAAAGAGTCACCATCAAATTTGCAGGGAAATTTTGAAATGTTTGATAATACAAAAAGTCACAAACATTAATTTATCAGGCGCGGATCTACGGGGGGGGGGTTTAGGGGGTTCAAACCCCCCCCCCCTTGGGCGGCCCCCCCCCCCCAAAAAAAAAAAAAGGAAAAAAAAAAAGAAAAAAAAAAGAAAAAAGAACGCACGCTGTAGAGAGAAACCCTTTCAAGTGCAAATATTGTGAGAAGATATTCAACTCATCTGGTAACTTAACCAAACACATGATAACTCTGGATATAACTGTGTATTAAACTGTTACTTGATTTAAAAAGACGTTATCATGCACTGCTTTTTATGGTCTCCATTGTGTTAATAGATGCCAGGAAAACATCATTTACGGGGTTCAAATAAACACCCCCAAAAAAATCGGCTCGCCGCTTTGCGGCTCGTTGACGATGCTCCGCATCGTCATTATTTTGGTCAAACCCCCCCCCCTTAGCAAAAAGCTAGATCCGCCCCTGTTTATGATTGAATCCATTCATATTTCCACTTATATGTAGAGAGTAAAAGGGTTCACAACAGCCGTTTAAAGAGAACCAAAACCTTCATACTAAGTATTACCTTGATTGTAAAGTTTAAAAGATTTGAATAAAATCAATGAAAATTTGAACCAAAGCAGGCAAGGAATAAGTAAGTTAAAGCTTTCTTAAATACATATATAACTTGTCACTGGAGGGTGATATTTAATTTGATGACATCATTTATGGATAGCTCTCCTTGCCTTCTGATTATAGAATTTCCCAATTCTTTCATTTTCTTCGTATTTATTTGTGTTCAGGATCCTCCGACTTCCTAAATTGTGAAGTAAAATATCAATCTGCATTTTATATCTTGTTTTCAGGGGAGTAGATTATCTCAATCACAAGAAAGTAGTAAAATAATGAAATTTAAAGTGCCGTACAAAAGGCATGGAGAGGAAATGATTGCACCTTATTGAATATCGCCTTATTTTAAAAAGCTTTAACTTCGTTATTCCTTGCCCGATTTTGTTCAAATTTTCACTGATTTTATTCAAATCTTTTAAAATGTATACTAAAAGTACCTTTATATGAATGTTTTGGTTCCCTTTAAAGGAATTTCAAAAGACTGAGGCTCACTCACCTGGAGTTCGTAGTCTTGGAAGTAACTCATTCTGATCGACCTCTCTCAACATGGCCTGTACATGCCGTATATCTCTGTAGCAAGAGGGGAAACATGCAGAGAATATGAATTTTGTATAAATATTAAAAGTAATAATTCGTAAATTTAAGCTTAGTGTTTAACTACCGATTTCGAGGATGGGAAGGGTGAGAATGACTCCTGATTCAGCCGTGGTATGGCAGCCGACATTTTCACAATCATTTGTTGCGGTTATCTGAAACTACCTCTTTGCTTTTGTTTATACTTGAAAGATTTGTATTTCTTAACAAATTTTTCTTCATTGTAGTTTGCTCGCACTCCATTTTCCATTCTTATGACTAAATGTCACTCCATACGCCCTACTTTAGAAAAAAACTCTTTCCCCTTCTTTCTTGATGTTGTTGTAGTCGTTCTACTTATACACACTTGTCGTATTCTGCCTTACTTACGAATCCATAGCTCTGCCAAATTTGCAGGACTACGACCACAATTACCATCACAACCACCAACGCCACGAGCTTGCAGCTTCTATAACAACACAATTCAAAGTCATTCTCATTATTACCTAGTTCCCAGTACTTGATCGTCACTCCCCCCCCCCCCCCCATACAAAAAAAAAAGAAAATCGCTTCTATCATACTACCATAATCATATAATTAGACACCTATAACTTTCATCATCATCATCAACAACAAAATCATCACCGTTACCGTCGTCCCAATACTGAAACTTACACGCATATCAATGATCATGTGCTCTGAAATCGTTCGTTCTCTTTTGAGTCTATCTGAAAACCCATCAAAAAACATTGTCATCCAATTCTTCTCCTCATTATCGAAATCGCCACCGTCATCCTCCATCTCGTTATCAGCTTCACCATCGTGGTCGTCATGATCATCATCACTCTCCTCCTCATCATCCCCCTAATCCTCTTCCTCTTTCTCCTCCTCCTCCTCCTCCTTCTTATCTTCCTTCTCCTCTTTCTTATCCTCCTTCTCCTCTTCCTTCTCCTCCTCCCCTCCTCTTGCTCATCATCATCATCGTCGACATTATCAATATCAAAGTCATCGTCACCACATATCATCTTCATCATCATCATCACCACCATCACCACCCAACTCCATCATCGTCGCACTCCTGCCAAACTTACACGCATATTTGTTCGAGGTCGTCTTTGATGGTGACGGGGGCATCAATGACCATGGAGTCTTCCATGTGCTCGGAGATCGTTCTTTCTCCACCTTTCAGTCTATCAGAACCCCATCAATATCATCAACTTCCCCCTTCTTATCCTCATCATCGAAATCGCCACCGTCACCCTCCTCTTCTTCATTATCTCCGTCATCGTAATCATAATAATTATCATAATATATGTCATCTTCTTCATCATCATCGTCATTGCCATCTATATCGTCCTCAAAATCATCTCCTCATAATCATCATCATCACTCTCCTCCTCCTCCTCCTGCTCCTCCTCCTCCTCATCATCATCATCATCATCATCATCATCACCCCTCCCAACTCCATCATCGTCGCACTCCTGCCACACTTACACGCATATTTGTTCGAGGTCGTCTTTGATGGTGACGGGGGCATCAATGACCATGGAGTCTTCCATGTGCTCGGAGATCGTTCTTTCTCCTCCTTTCAGTCTATCCGAACCCTGGACGGTGTTAGAAAGAGGCTTCCCCGCCGGCCAGCTCCCTTTGTTAGGCACGTCAGAACTTTCTACTACACCAGGCACTGTCATATTTACGAAATATAAATAAAAGTAAAGATATATACAAAAATATATGAAAAGGTAACCATTTTTATATCTAATCTGGCTTTTATTATAATAAAAACAAAATATGGCACTCCATAAGTACGATGTATACAATCACAAGGGCTTTCTAAAATCAACGGAAAAATCATTAGTCTAATTATATGCATTTCAATTAAGGTGTGGTGGTTTAGTGGATATGTCATCGGACTGTGGATCACATGGTTCGCTGTTCGAGTCCCACCGCTGCACTAATGTCCATATGAATGTAAGTGAAAAGGTAAAGATAACCATTTTTATATCTTAACTTACTTTTAAGATAATGAAAATGAAATATGACGCTTCATAATGATGATACATTAAACAAAAATTACCTTGTGAAATCGATATTTCAATAGCCACATTTTGTTTTTTGGACACAATTGGCACTGACCTCAGGCTAAATTGTGTGCGACTTTCAATACATATTTTTTAATTCATGAATATATGTTTTGTTTCTGTTTTGTTTTTGTTTATCTCATTGTTTCTTGTTTTTTATTTTGCTTTGCTTTTGTTTTGACAGAGAATATTTTATACGTATGTGGGTCCCCATCCTCAGTCAAAAAGCCTGGATCTCCCTCTAAACTACCCCACCTCGTTATTCGTTAAACTTATTGGGTGGTATTCTCGAATGCGGCCTTAAACCTGCCCTAACTTAGTCCGTGGATTAGTTAGGCCAGGCTTAACTTTAGTCCATGGACTAAAGATAGTCCGCTTTCGAGAATACCCATAATATCCAACATCCAATCGATTCGATCAATACCACGTTTCCATCTTGTCCTCAATCTCAAATTAACGCCTCGTACAATCATCTCTCCTATCATCATAATCAAAGCTGTTTCGGTTCCAAGTGATATTCCATTTTCATCTTGCTTTACTCCATTCCATTTTCCTTGTTGCCCCATTCTATATTCTCTTTTATTTCAGGTTTTTGCTGGTATCTGAGTTCTTTATGTTCTTCCATAATCTTTATTCAATAACTGTCTTCTCTTTTCATCATTCCGTCGCTGTTTTCACGAAGTGACGGTAGTGAAAAAAAATTGCATTCACTTTGCGTTACGATTTTCCTCACTACCGTCACTTCGTGAAAACAAGGACGATATTTCTTTTACCGTATTTTGTTTTTAAATATCTATACTGTTTGTTCGTATGAAATTATAGAATTTTTAAAACAAATCTTTCAAACACTCCTGCATTTTAAATAATGTAAATATGTACCTAATTTCGCTCTCTCTCTTCTTACAAAATATGGATAACACAGCTATGCCTTATAATTCTATGGACATGTCGGAGAAATAACAATTGAATGAGTCGGTCGGAATAGACATCGCCTTCCTAACC
>JAVYIG010002523.1:0-102500 GCA_035222895.1 Strongylocentrotus droebachiensis | reverse complement strand
TTCTCCTTCCTAGAAGAACTGTCAATTTATTTCTTTAATGAAGACAGATGCATCGCTTTACCCATTTTCCCCGGCCTGTAATCGAGCCACCGTCACCCGTACTCGAGCATCTTACCCCGGTAAAGGGAAGTTCATTCTTTAGTTTCACTTTAAAAGCCGTGTTTAGAGAGGACTCGGGCAGTAAGACTGCTAGAGTTACATCCTCTGTCTTTTCTCCTCCTCGGACGTATTTTCTTTCTCATAAATTACCATCGAGAAAGCGCTCGCTCACCCGTGTACGGAGAAGCTAGACGCAGGTACACTCTTATTTCCACGGAGTCAAATTTCACTCTGAATGGCGTCAGCTGGGAGTCAACTCTATTCCTAGTTAAACTGACACGGAAAAGGAGTCATCTTGACTCTGAATTGAGTCAATTCTCAGCTGATGCCACACAATCCGAGTCAAATTGATTCGGAATCCGTGTCACTTTAACTAGGAATAGAGTTGACTCCCAGCTGACGCCATTTAGAGTGAAGTTTGACTCCGTGGAAATAAGAGTGTAGAGACTGTCTTGTGCTGCGTTAAACACCTATATTCAAAATGTCTGTTTTAAAGGAGCTACACAAAGAAAATTCACTAACAACTGATAATTAGAACAAATTACATATGGATGGAAAGATTTTCTCTTGAAAAACACGAATAATTTGCTGAGAAATCATATAGATATCATGGAAAGACGTAAAATGCAATTTGTCAAGACCCTTCTTAGACCCCCAAACGCCCCCGAACGTAAGCCAAACACACGAGCGTAGCGAGCTCTGAATAGTGACGTCACACACTGGATAAACAGCGCGGTACCGGAGTCGCGCGTGCATTAGTCTGCAGCTAGCCAGCCGTGTCCCGTGTGTGACGTCACAAATATTGACGCTCTACAAAGGACCGCTGAAGGTAGAAAAGGCAATTCAGGACCTATACGGGGATATTTCTACTATGATTTTTTTTCTCTCTCTTATGACAAAGAAAGAACGAGAAAGCTCACGACTTTTTATCTTCGCAAGAACTCAATCTTCTTCTTTAAACTGTGCAAGTAAAGTGAGGTGATTTGAATTGGGAACGTGAAA
Organism: Strongylocentrotus droebachiensis; assembly: GCA_035222895.1. Lineage (NCBI taxonomy): Eukaryota > Metazoa > Echinodermata > Echinoidea > Camarodonta > Strongylocentrotidae > Strongylocentrotus > Strongylocentrotus droebachiensis. Next base: position 101,399 of record JAVYIG010002523.1, on the reverse strand, counting down.
CCTGATCTCCATGCAGGCTTTCGAGAAAATAAGTGAATGTGTCTAAACACTGATTAATTCTTGATGCTGACGAGCTTTTGAAGAGGGTAATTGTCTCGTATCCATCCTGGTAGCTACGTAGATAATGCGTGGGCTGCGGAACCAGTCGGCTGAACTTTCACTTGGTATACACGATATCAGCTGCAAAAACACAACGGCGGTCGCATTTACTGAAAGGCCTGATTCTAACAAGGTTTAACCCTTTAACTATATAGGCTTTGTTTTTCAGTCAGAAATAGGGTTAAGAATACTAAAAAAAAGATACGGTACGCTAAAAAGATCATGACAAGGACGGGAGGCGGCTTCCAGAACATGTGTGGTTAAACATAGACTGCAATCTAATTCTAAAAGATTAAAAAAGTTCATTCGCTGGGAACACACTTTCATTTCTAAAACTGCAATTACATACAAACAGCTTTCATAGATTTTCAGCTTTGGAAGGCGGGAGAGAAAAAACGTGTTAATTGGATGCATAATTATCAGTTCTATAGGATGCAAAGCTCATCCCATATTATGGCGTCAATTTGAAATATCTTGAAATCCTCTACAGACACTTAATAATTATCTGTCAATGCTTAATATGCTGATGCTTTTTATCAACAGTTATTAAGGAGCAGCGAAACTGTCAATTCACTTTTTCTCTATGTATGTCCCATTCCATGTTATCCAAGGGCAATGTCTGAATACGGTGCTCTGTTTTCCTTCCGACATTCGCAGCAGAACACTGTTGAATCGACATCGAGCATGCAAGACAAATATGTAGACCGGTTTGGTTTGATTGATTGGTTTGTAGTGCCGTGGCGTACACCGAGATAAGCGGACATTCGGGTCTATAGCAAAGCAATTCAAAGTGCGTGTTTGTCCAGACAACCGTATGGGGAGTTTATCCAGCTCGCTTGGTCACACGCAACCCAGAATATTCCCTCCCTCCACCATAATATGCATGATTGTACTGGGAACCGATATGTCTTTAAATGTGGGCGAACTGCATTTTGCAGGTGTTTCCCCGTACAATGGCAAAGTTTTTATTTGGGCTTATCGTCATGGAAACCATTGAAAACAAGGTGAGGAACAGTATTTTACTGTTACATTAAAGGAACTATGTCATTTGAAAGAAAATACTAATTTCGAACTTCCTAAAAAAAGGGGGCTTGAAAATGTCTTTAAGTGGGAAAATAACGACTATTAGTTGTCAAATCGACTTAAGTGCTACCAAGTCAGTAAGTAATAGTCTGAAAGATAATTTGAAAGATAATACTAATTTCGAACTTCCCTAAAAAAAAGGGGGCTTGAAAATGTCTTTAAGTGGGAAAATAACGACTATTAGTTGTCAAATCGACTTAAGTGCTACCAAGACAGTAAGTAATAGTCTGATTTTCAGACCATTGTACCGAATGGTATACGTTTTGTGCTGCACACAGATTCAAGCACTTTAATGTTGGTCATTACAAGAAGTGCGTTATTGATGTAGACAAATGCTCATGTAACCTTTACAGCTCGTTTTATGTATGTTATTACCAAAGAAGAAAAGAGCCAGTCAGTCACTCAATAGTGTCTGACAGTGAAGTCTAGCAAGTAAATGGGTTTCCTTGCATAATTTGAATATTAGGACACTGCTAAAGTTTAAATTTCACAGATAGGACATACATTACATATTCGTAATTCCTGCAAAGTTCTACAGAAGATGATGTTGACTGCAAAAAGGACATTATTATCTTTAAGTATTGCAGTATTATGGTAGAATTTTGTTTTCAATTTGTCAAGGTAGGCCTAGTACGTTAATTTCTTCTTCTTCTTCTTCTTCTCTCTCTCTCTCTCTCCCTCTCTCTTTTGAAGCGGAAGGATATATGGTTAAATTTTAACAACTTAAATGTTAAATGAATTTTTTGTTTAAAGCTGAAGAGTAACAACATTCTTCAAAATGGCAGAGTAACACCCTAAACATGCTGGATTCAATTTTCAACATGTTGGATCCAGCATGTTAAAAGTTTATTTTTGTTTTAATGTTTTGTCACTCCTCTGTATTTTTAACAGAAAACTTAACATTTTGAGTTATCAGATCAGAGTGTAGAGAGCGTTTCACAACCACGTACAATTTCGAAAATCTAAAATCGTTTAGTAAAACAGGGAGGGGGCAATCGCATCGAAATTCAGATCCGAGTAAAATAAAAACACGTGACATGCGAAATAAAGCGCGTTTCCCCTGTGCACAGCCACCCCCCTGTAAATCTGCCCTTGATTAATGATTACAAAATGTAGTATTGATTTTAGCTCTGCACCTAACGGTTTCTACAAATACATGTTTTTGTTGTTAATAGCATTTATATTGTGTCGTATACCCCATGTGGCAAAGTTACACAATATCCCTCACAGTCAGCTCTTAATTCAATCAGTTCAGTTTTACCAGTTATGTCACATTTTCATTACCATCGCATCCTCGTTTTTATGCCCATGGGCACACATCGGAGATGATTGGAAGTCAATATTTTTACGGTACAAAACCAAACAAGACAATGATTTGAAAATAAACTTCATATGACTTTGAAATATAAATCAATCATTAATCGGCTTGTGTAATATTTGCTCCTTCATCTTCTTCTTCTTCTTCTTCTAAATCTTCTTCTTTTTCATCATCTTCTTCATCTTCTTCTTCCTGTTCTTCTTCATCTTCTACTTCTACTTCTTCTTCTTCTTCTTCTTCTTCTTCTTCTTCTTCTTCTTCTTCTTCTTCTTCTATTGTGAAAATATACACTGTAGCAAAAAGGACCAAAAGAAACCAAAGTAAGTGCAAATTAAATAACATATCATTTTTCCCATACATATTATACCTAGACTATGAAATCTCTATAAGTTTATCGAGGCTATCAAAATGAATTTCGATTTTGATTTTTTTTGGTTTTAATTCTTTGCGATCGTGTTTATTGCTTGTCTCGCAGGCCCGAATTCACAAAGGAGGTTTGAGCTCAAACCTTGGTTTATGTACGTCATATGACGCGTTTTACGTGTTTTTTACAAACCTGGTTTGTAAAGAACAAAAGGAGGTTTGGCGAAACAAAAGGAGGTTTGAGCTCAAACCTTGGTCTGAGCTCAAACCTTGCTTTGTGAATTCGGACCATAATGTTTAGGTTTTCATTAAAAGAGCAGTGTAGCTAATTCAGTGATATATCTGGTCTTCCATGAAATCTTGTTACTTTAAAGATGAAGTTGAGTTCTGGTCATGCGATTGCATTGTGAAAGAAACGGTGTGGAATCGACCAGACAAGGTTGATCATCTGGCATATAAGAATTTGTGTGTATTGCAAGGTTCTGGAATCATCAAAATGATAAGAAATTTGGCCAAGTCTTGGTAAAGTTACAAACACTGTACACAGACAGATGTTTATGGGACTACACGAACACGTGGCGTAAAAATCCTACCCTGGAGTTTTACGATGTTACATGACATATTTAGAATATGAAGGCATTTGAAGAGCCATGCTTTTCAGGGAACATGTCTTATCTGATGTTCTTCCACACTTGCATAATAAGAATGATAACGCTCACAAATTATCTTTCACCTCTTCCCAGAACTCAACCTTCTCTTTAATACCCCCTTCACATACACGGATTTTTCTTACGAGTCCTTACGGATCGCCAACTCGGAGTCAATCGCAAGCATCCGTAAATAACTCGCTGGTATCTGTAAATAACTCGTCACAACTCGCAACAACTCGTAGACACTCTTAATGATCCGTGAAAGAAGAGGCAAATTTTTTGACATGTCAAAAATCTTCTTACGGTTGTCCACGGATTGATTTGTCCGTAAATAGCTCTTAAATAGCTCGTAACAATCCGTAACCATCCGTAAACCGCTCGCAACAACACGTAACCATTCGTAAACTGCTCGCAAGCATCCGCAAATGACTCGTAACAGATGTTTGTAACGATTCTTTATGGTTAGTTTACGATTTGTTTACGGATTATTTACGGATTATTGCGAGCAGTTTACGGATGGTAACGTGTGCTTACGTGTTGTTTACGATTTTATTCGGGTCATTTTACGATGGCTTTACGGATTGATACGGGTTATTGCGAGCATTTTACGTGTAGTTATTAGTACTTTACGAATAGATACGTATACTTTACGTATGCTTACGAAATGTTTACGATTAGGGGAAAGGTGTAAAAGCTGCAAATTCGAACACATCATTTTCAGTTGTTATTTTTTGGCTAAAAATCGTAAGGACTCGTAAATCCTCGTAACTTACTCGTAACTATTCGTAACAACACGTAAACATGTCGTAACTAACACGTTAGTTGCTCGTAGTTATCCGTGACAACTCGTTACAAATCGTGAACTGTTGCCGTAAATACATCGTAATAACTCGTAATAATCCGTAATAAACCGCAAACAGCTCGTAATAACTCTTAAACCGGTCGTAAAAGTGGTAAAATTATTAGAATCCGTGAAAGATCCGTGAGTTTGTGCGATCCGTAAGGACTCGTAAGAAAAATCCGTGTATGTGAAGGGGGTAAGATAATTAAAACAGTTACTGTATATAACAAACATAATACAAGAAATCGAATTCAGACAAGTCAATAACTCAGTATGGTAGTGACTCATTACTTCGTACATGAGTATACAGTCCTACCAGGTCTTCTAGTTCCTAGCTTTGTTATCAAATTTACATGCAGTTGGTAACATGATCATAAGGTCGTCTTTGTATTCACCATTTATAAACAACTCCATTAAATACACGTTACGATGATAAATTACATTTATTAACACTACAGCACGGTCCATACTAGTTATCTTCAAATTGATGCTGTCCTTTGTACAGGTACGAATCAATTACGAATTCAATATGTAGGCCAAAACAATTATGTGTCTGCAAGGTGATATGAAGAGATATAACTGCGTGAATAACATTGTGTGTCACTGTGCGGTTGTCTTATAATGCGGTTGTCAGAGGCACCGTTGTCCTACATTCAAAAACTAAGAAGCATTGGTAGGCCTATTTTATTCTATAGGAAAACTGCAGTCTGGTTGTACCAATACCGGACTACTACCACTGGACAACTCCACGCCCAGGACAACTACCGCCGGACAACAACCGCCGGAAAACTACCATATAGGGCAGCTCTTTCACACAAGACTTAGTATTGAAAACCGACGCTTCAGAATTTGTATGTGCACACGTGCACACGCGTTTACACCCCTCCCCCGCCATATCTGCAACTGACGTTCATTTTAAATCTAAGGAATTCTTTTTTTGGGGGTAGAAATTGTATTTATTTATTTTGTACAGCCCCATACTAATCGTTGCCTTCCGGACCTAAAGTTATGTACGAAATTACTTTTCTATTTATAGATAACGAAAATAGAGATATTGATTATGCCAATATTCGGCAAAAACACACAGGTATACCCCAACAAAATATATATTTTACGATTACACCATTTACCTGAATGAGAAGAAGAGAGATGGTTACAAATATCATTCGGGGATTCGTGGAATTATATCTTCACTGTTTTAATTAATTTAAACTGCTCGGTAAAATATTTGCGTTTAGATTGAAATAATAACAATGATATAAGGGAGAGAGAGAACTCGATAAAAACGTCTTTGAAGTTTGCTCCCTAATTACGTACCCATTCAGCACAAGGAGATGGGTATCAAGGATGATATTTTTAGCGTTTCTTACATTAATATGAGAGCGAAGATGCACTTAGAAGAAGGAAGGAGAACATTAAATGCCTTAGGCAATTTAATTTGAGAAAACAAGAATATTTATGTTTTTCTTTTGAAGAAAAAAAATGACGGGAAAAGAGTTGGGTGACCTATTTCCATACAAGCCTTTGTTTCTGCATGATCGCACTTCTATTATCATAGCGCTTCACTAAAAGGTATTTAGAATGAATATTTCTCTAGAAAAGGAAAACATTGATCAGGTCACTGAGAAGGGGGAAAAATCTACTTATTTCAATGAATAACAGGTTTAAACTATGAAATCTGTTTGGAAAATGTAAGAATAAGGTTAATCCTGATCCGATTTCCATTTTTTGGACGATAAACACTTATTTGTTAATAGTTCTTCGATGGTTTTATTTGGAACTTACGTTAAAGACGAATAAGGGTTTCTTAACTACAATATCTATTGAAAATAGTCATCACCATTAGTACTTGGAAAAAGTGAAGTGCACTTGCGGACTTATACAACTCTTAATAGGTTATCCTAACTACACTTAACTCTATTTAATCTATCTGTTCATTTACTTCTGAAGAAAAACATGAATACACTTTCTCTTTCTCTATCACTTTCTCCTTTTCTTTCTCTTTCTCCATTTTGTCTTTCATCTTCTCTTCCTCTCGCTGTTTCTCTACTCTTTTCCTACTCTTGCTCTTTCTCTTTCTCTTTCTCTTGCTCTTTCCTTTCTCTTTCTCTTTCTCTTTCTCTTTCCTTTTCTCTTTCTCTTTCTTTCTTTCTCTTTTATTACCTCCCCCTCTCTTTGTATATCTTTCTATATTTTTCTTCCTTTTCTACGAGTTGACCCTTTTTCTTAAAACTTACAGAGACAAGCTTTTCCTGATTATCAGTAGGTCCTCGTCAAATCGAGGTAACAATAATGGATGGCAATATCATATTAATGGTGACAAGTACGTGTACCTCTAAATTTTCAATTAAACGTGAAATGACTGGTGTACATACCTCTGAGGGCGTCTACGGGTAGTATCTGAAGAAGAATAAGTGATTTAATCATCTCATTAACATACATCTCCATACAGCCCGTCAGCTGAATGAATAACCTCTCGAACTCCGGTCTCGTTCGGCACCTGCATGCACGCGACGATGCGAGAAGAAAAAAAAAACGAGAAAAAGATGGGGAATTAAGAATTAGGTGATTGTCTTTATAATGTTTACTTATCCATCATACATGTACAATATATATATATATATATATATATATATATAATATATTTGTTATATTGTAACAATTAACTGAATTTCTAGGCACCCAACACTGTCCAAGGTAATAGTGTGAGACACATTGTTCTGGTTAGATATAGGCCTTTGACTAAACAAGCCGTTTGTGGGGATACGGCGAACAATTCAAAATGTTTGGAACATGACAACATCGAAAAAAATACTCAATATGTGCAGCAGTTTGGATATTTTTACACAATCGCATGTTCGAATAGCATTCAGCATAGAAATGCAAAAACACTTTTCCCTCGTCACAAATTAAACGAAAACACTTTTGGGGGGGGGGAACAAATTCAGTGCCTTTACAAGCATTTGAAAATTAATAGGGTTGTGTTTATTTCATTATACTCTCATTCTAAAATTGATCAAAATAATGTTAAATAATTTCGTCATTGTCACATAACAGACCAGGAATAGAATAAAATTGGGAAAGTGAGCTTCACATGCATCATCTAATTTCCTCTAAAAATTGATTTGTGTTTCTTCATATTTCTTTCATGTCTTTCCTTAAAGGCATATTATCAGGCCTAGTCATGGGGAAATTGACACCATCCGAGCGTTTTCTGATAGTGGGTGTTATCAGTGACCGAAAGTAAACATTTGCGACAGACGTACTGCGCGCACACTCCACTATCTTTAGGAGAACCGCCCAGTAAGGAAAGCTCATCATCGCAAATTCCCGAACGATCTCCGAGACTAGAAGGCAAGCTCGGGTAATTTCCAGGTGGGCCAGCGAGTTTTGCTTCGTGTGAGAGTTTTAAATACATTAAAAGGTACTGCCACCAAATTAGCTGTCATGCGCAAACTGCCGACTGATTTAAAGACGTTCTGTCGTTAGATTCGATGTGCAGTATGTCATCCTTCGCTGACACCATACATGGTGGAAATGCCATTAATGGGTGTACAAGTCTCACACACAGCGAATTGGATGCCCCAACTAGAAATATCCCCAGTTTCTCGGAGAGTCTTCGGGCTCGGGGGTAATTCAATGATGATGACATTTCTTCATAGGGCGGTTGATAGAGGGCGCGGTGCATGTCATAATACCAGAGCCATCTATACACATAGTTTGGCCAACCCGGTTTGAGTTGGACACAATATGGCGACTACTGCTTTGTTGGGCAAGCACAAAACAAAAGAATATACGCCATGTTGTGACCCAGTGGAACCAAGTTGGCCAAACTCTGTCGGTCACATTTGGTGACTGATGACATCCGTTACGTGGTGGATATTACCCGAATGTGGGTTAAATACCCAATGAAAACCCACGACTATGTGCCTTTATATCTGTGACCCCTGCAATAACTCACCCTCGCATGTGTGGGTACAGTTTGGTCTTGGCAGTCTTGGCAGACCTGTTATTCGGTGGATATAATCCGAATGGTGTTAAATACCCAATAAGTACCCACGATTGTGTACCTTTAAATCTGTGACCCCTGCAATAACTCACCCTCGCATGTGTGGGTACAGTTTGGTCTTGGCAGTCTTGTCAGACCTGTTATTCGGTGGATATAATCCGAATGGTGTTAAATACCCAATAAGTACCCACGATTGTGTACCTTTAAATCTGTGACCCCTGCAATAACTCACCCTCGCATGTGTGGGTAGAGTTTGGTCTTGGAAGTCTTGGAAGACCTGTTATTCGGTGGATATAATCCGAGTGGTGTTAAATACCCAATAAGTACCCACGATTATGTACCTTTAAATCTGTGACCCCTGCAATAACTCACCCTCGCATGTGTGGGTAGAGTTTGGTCTTGGCAGTCTTGGCCGCCTCCAGGCATTTTCGTCTGTAGCGGCGCACTTCATGTCGGAAATGCGAGCAGTCCCCGAAGTCGGCAATGCTGATGAGTTTCTCTCGGTAGATGGCCACCTTGACGTTAAAATCACGGACGAGCTGAGAGATGATCGAACAGAGAGAGATAGAGAGAGACACAGAGAGTGAGAGAGAAATATGGAGATAGAGAGAGAGAGAGTGTGAGTAAGTGTAAGAGAGAGAGGAAGATGGAGAGAGATAGAGAGTGATAGAGAAATATGGAGAGAGAGGGGGTGAGAAAGTGTAAGAGAGAGAGGAAGATGGCGAGAGATAGAGAGGGAGAAAGTGAAAGAGAGAGAGGAGGAAATAAAGGGATGATGCGAAAGAGAAAGAGAGAGAGAGAGAGAGAAAGAAAGAAAACAAAAGTTAAACTCGTCATTATAATAATTGTAGAATCTGCCCCGCCGGATGGATTCCAAGATAGAAGAGTTCTAATAGATTGTATTTTAGTATATACTTTAGGAATGTGGCTGATTGTCACAGAAAAATTATGATGTAAATGACTTGCATAGACCAAAACGCTGCAGACAAATTAATACTAAATAACAATCATTTATTAAAATCACAATCACACCAAAGAACACATTGGACTAATTCACCAATTGATTTGCCTGATATGCGCATTTGCTTGCAATTTAACTATCGTCTATTGAACTCATAAGAAAGATCAGACATTTAAAGATAAAGTTCAGTTCTGGTCATGCGATTGCATTGTGAAAGAAACGTTGTGGAATCGATCAGAAAAGGTTGATCATCTAGCATATAAGTATTTGTGTGTACTGCAAGGTCCTGTAATCATTAACATGATAAGAAATTTGACCCAGTCTTTGTAAAGTTACAAGCACTGGGCATAGAAAATGTATATGGGAATATTGGTTCTAGGACAATTACCCCCTGGGCAATCACCCCCCGGAAAATTACCCCCCGGAAAACTACCCCCAAAGGACAATTACCCCCTGGAATATTACCCCCCGGAGAATCACCCCCCGAGGACAACTACCCCCCAAGGACAATTACCCCCCGGAAAATTACCCCCCGGAGAATTACCCCCCGAGGACAATTACCCCCCGAGGACAACTACCCCCCGAGGACAACTACCCCCTAGGATGATTACCCCCCGAGGACAATTACCCCCTAGGACAACTACCCCCCGAGGACAATAACCCCCTCGGACAATTACCCCCCAAGGACAATTACCCCCCGAGGACAATTACCCCCGATGACAACTACCCCCCGATGACAATTACCTCCGAGGACAATTACCCCCCCCGAGGACAACTACCCCCCGATGATAATTACCCCCCGAGGACAACTACCCCCGTGGACAATCAGGATTCAATAGCAAAAGACGATCTGACACATTGAGAGATGGCTACGAGCCCCTAAGATCCCCTGCATGAACCCATATTCTTTAAAATACTATATCTCGTTGTCTTCCTCATTACTACACATTTCCCTTTCATTATAATTTATGCAACGCCAGTGCGGTTGCTAATTTCCACGAAGGATGTAAGTTTTAGGTAATTGTCCAGCGCTTTTCAAAATGCATAGAAATACATTTCTCTGGAGCAGCGTTATTTTAATTTTTTGTTAGTCACGGTACCCTCTTAAGAAATGAAAAGTTTCTCCCAAATCCCAAAGTCTTTACACATTATTAATTTTGCATGACTCTGGCTCTCGTCAAGTGCTATGCACACACGTATGGGCACATTTAAGAATAAAAAGGAGAAGACATTTTCAAACTGGTAAAAAATTAGTTTGTAATCCACACACTAGAAACTATTTAAAGTACTGTATGCGGGCACCTTGCCGCCAAATGTACACAAATAAAAAGTAATATATACGGTCATGATCTTGATACACGAATTTGAGGATATTCGGGCCTCTCGTTGCCCTTATTATTTGCCTTGCTGTCAAAATATTGTCTCATGTAATTACATATTTTAACCGTTTCTGGTATTTGATTTTTTTACAAAATCAACGTTTTCCAAATCATTCACTTGCGGCACCCCGGTTGAAAAACGCTGTGCTGGCGTTACAAAATCAAATGAGATGAATTACCAGAGAGCGGATATTTATTTTCTTTTGACATGGCACCGTACATATAACTTGAAGGCAATTTATATTACAAAATAATTTGACGTACACGAAAACATATTATACTTCAGCATGACAACAGAAATAATAGATAACGTGAAGAAAACCTTAATTATGGATCATGGCATGGATGAGGGCCCATTATACATACAAAGACAAATACATGATCAGCTGATGAAAAAAGTTACAGAGGATGCATAAAGGAAATCTTACATCCTAATTTCTTTGTTGTGCCATTGATGGTGAGAGAGGCTGTAACGCGTACTCATCTGCGCGCAATGTATTGTTCAATTTCTAAGAAATGTAATTTCTGTTCTTTACTCGGTAGCAAAACTACAGGGGAATTGGGCAACCTCCACCCCCCCATATTGAATTGAATAATTTAAAAAGACTGAAATGAACTTCATAAATAACAAAGAAAATGAAGGTTTATGCAATTTTCTGTAAATAGCAATTTGGAGAGAAGCTTGCGTTATACGTCACAGTGTTATAAATTCCACGGGGGTGATTGTCATTGGGGGTAGTTGTCCTCCGGGGGTTATTGTCCTGGGGGGGGGGAGTTGTCCTCGAAGGGGGGAGGGGTAGTTGTCCTCGGGGGGTAATTGTTCTCGGGGGTAGTTTTCCTGGGGGATAGTTGTCCTCGAGGGTAATAATAATAATAATAATAATAACGTTTTATTTACCCAGGGTAGCCACTTCAGTTATGAAACTGCTCCTCCAGCGGGCCCTGCATAACATAATATGTTATTACTACCCTTCACCAATCTAATATGCTGAGCGCCTAGCTAGAAGGTAGAAGGTCCCATTGTTATAAGTCTTTGGTATGACTCGGCCGGGGTTCGAACTCACGACCTCCCGTTCATGAGACGGGCGCGGCTCTAACCACTGAGCCACCATGCCCAGTAGTGTCCATGGGGGGTAATTGTCCTCGGGGGGTAGTTGTCCTCGGGGGTAATTGTCCTCGGGGGTAGTTGTCCTCGGGGGTAGTTGTCCTTGGGGGGTAATTGTCCTCGGGGGGTAATTGTCCTCGGGGGTAGTTGTCCTCGGGGGGTAATTGTCCGCGGGGGGTAGTTGTCCTCGGGGGGTAATTCTCCGGGGGGTAATTTTCCGGGGGGTAATTGTCCTTGGGGGGTAATTGTCCTCGGGGGGTAATTCTCCGGGGGGTAATTTTCCGGGGGGTAATTGTCCTACGGGGGTAGTTTTCCGGGGGGTAATTGCCCGGGGGGTGATTGCCCAGGGGGTAATTGTCCTGATACGGGGAATATTTGTTATCTGATTTTCTTCCACACTTGCATAATACGATGATAACGCTCACAAATTATGTTTCACCTCTTCCCACAATTCAACCTTTTCGTTAATGTTTTGAATGAAATATATTTCGAGTACATTCAATTCAATTCATAATCTTCATGAAAATATCGTTGTCATCATTCGGAACTTTAGACTACTTTGAATTGAAGCTCTATGAATGGCAGCCATTTGTTCCTTAATAGAGGAGCAATGGCTGCCAATGATTTATTCATCATTTTAACTCTAACTTCATTATTTGTTATACATTTTCTGCTCATGTACTACATGAAAAATTGTATTAATTTCATGCGCATGAAATTATATGTTTTAAATTATGAAAGTCATGAAGAAACCAATAAATTTCAATTCAATTCAACTTTATTCAGTTATGCAGAAGTGAAAGGTGTCTGAACACTTATCTCGTCCATTTCTGTATTCATATCTGCGCAATATGGAGTCGAATATAACACTTAGTATACTTCTTAAGTGCTTCTGTATCATTCAACTATACTCCCGCGTTTGAAATGTTCATGAAAAAGAAAACAAATCGTCCATGTTCTCTGATACAAAAAAAACCCAGGACGAATGGTTGCACATCGTTCTACCTTCAACCCAACCTTGTTATTCAGCGATTATTATTTTGCAGTTATGACAAAAAGACTGGAAGCTAAAGGAACAAGCCATGCAGAAGTATACAGTGCGTCCCAGAAAAAACGAAACCGAGAAGTATCGATGTTTTATCATAACTTAATCACAACCATAATTAATGAATGATACATATTTGGAAAGCTTAGAGTCTCCTCTTTCAGATGATGCTACTCACGTGATGCATATGAGTAGCATCACATGAAAGAGGAGACTCTAAGCTTTCCAAATATGTATCATTCATTAATTATAGTTGTGATTAAGTTATGATAGAACATCGATACTTCTTGGTTTCGTTTTTTCTGGGACGCACTGTATAGTGACTTATTCCCATGCGTTTTGGCGGGGAAAACACCAACTTTTTCATTTATTTGCTTCACCAACCTTCCAGACGATCGCTTTTAGATTGTGTGGTATAATAATTTAAAGGGGAAGTCCACCCTGAGATTAAGTTGGTTGTAACAGAAGCAGACAAATTCTAGAGAAACAGATCAGTAATAATTTGAGCAAAATCTGATAAGTTATGTTAAGTTTTGTTTGTTAAAGATGTAATCCGACAACACAAATTGCCAACTCTGTGAGGAATCGTGCGAGTTCCTTTCCTATTGATCCGTACAACACCAACAAAACAAGAAAGGTAAATTTTCTCTAGAAGATAATGTTATATATTTACCTTATATGTAATCATTGGACATATTTTTTACACATCCCTGTATGACAAAAATACTATTCCTTTATCACAAACTTAAAAATGGATATTTAATTCATTTTCTGAAAAGAGCAAATGGGAGAGGTCCTATAGAAAAATACTTCACAGCGATGCCGCATTGTTTTTGATTGATTACAACTTCAGAAATTCATAACCTTCTTATTCTTATGCTCAAACTTTCATCTGTTTCTCCCATTTTTTTGTTTCGATGTAATCCAACTGAATATCAGGGTGGACTTCCCCTTAAGTGAGTCTGTTCATAATATGCAGTAGATGCCGTTTACACGAAAGCGGCAATGTTAGACCTCTAGACCACTTCACAGAGGAGCTTCACATTATACATCTCGGACGAATTTGATTCTCTGGTTTGTTGCTATGGTGACCATCACATTTCATTAAACTCTACCCGCTATTAGCCTTACAGCATTCATCGGAGGGAGAATATAAATGTTCATTATAATGACGGAGCAACTTTCCATTTCCAATGCACATTTTCGGGGTTTATTTTTAACGTGGGTGGAGAAGAGTGCTTGATGGGTAATCGGACGTAACAATAGCAATAATCGTATTATGGAATGCTGGTCCATTGTGTACATTAAAATGATTGAAATGGAATGGTAGCACTGGCTAAGGTTCTTTATCATATGAATACATGCCTCTTTACATAACCTGTATCGAACCGATATGGCAGTTTAATGCTAGATGACACACATTTATTACAATACAGGCTCTATGGTCAAGAAAAATAAATCAGATAAAAATGTCCTTTTAACACGATGGGAAAGACCAAAACAAGAAACTTTAGGCAATAATAGCCTTGCGCATTTCAATAAGCAATTATTATAATGACATGTTATATAATCTGAACACGATATTGTATAGTAGTTGCCCTCGAGTCGATTTTTGTTTTGCTATAAATTTTGCAATAGCGTTCTTTGAACGTCTGACCGTTTTCACCTCTTTCTATCTCTCTCTTGCTCTCTCTTTCTCTCTCTCTCTCTCTCTCTCTCTCTCTCTCTTAAATATCTTTTTCCTTCCTTCTTTCAATAATATTTGTACCGCTTATTGTATCAAGCAATGAGCGCTTTACATATACATTATATAGTGTAATTGGTGGATCGAAAGTCTGATATGTAGTTATGCATTTTAGCCAATCTTGGTTTTTTTATAGATACGTCGAAACAATGAACTGTATAACAATAAACATTGAATGGCTAAAATGCGTTACAAACCTGACTTTCGACTCATCATTTTAGTCTAATACAAGTCATTACGTGAAATGTGAAATATATAATATACATTTATTTGTATGTATGTATGTACTTATGTGTGCGTTTGTGAGCGTGTATGTGTAATATATGTTTCAGCTAATTTCTAAATACATCGTATCTTCCTCACGAGTACAAAGCATACAGCACACGTGCACTACTTTCACGTTTTACCCAAATAGGTAAACACAAATCAATCGTTAGAATCGGAAATGATGAATTAATGTTCCACAAAAGACTCAACGTTCATCATGTATACATCACAATACATTTCACGCAGCACTCTAATACGATGATTTTTCAACGACATCATTTCGCACTTGAATAAACTGGAAGGAGCGATTGGACGTGTGATTAGATGTGTGATAGAATATCGAAACCTAAACCACGTTCTCTCACACGCAGTAGTTTATTCTTGCCATCTTTCTCTCTGTATAATGTTTTTTTTTTCTCGATCACGAAAACCTCTTCTGTGTTAGTTTACGCAACCTTTTTTTCTTAAAGGCACAGTTCGGTATTTGTGTTTTGCGATGAAAAATCAATCTTGAGTGTTTGAACTTTAAAACAAATATTACACCATTTGTCGAGTTGAATATTCGTCTTTTAGGAATGAGAGGAACTTTCTCTCCAAAGTTCGTTCATGAAAATCTTTGAGAAAACATAACAATGAATATGTTATACCAAATTCAAACATATTTTGACATACTTTTAGAAAGTCACATAAGACCTTTAAAACTTCAGTTTACGCTTCTGAAGGTCTAATGATGTCCGTAATATACCGTATTGCTTGGAAAATAAAGTGTACGAAAAAAAATAAAAGAAAGCTTTTATCCGGGGCTTCTATTCGTCACTTAGTATCTCTAATCTGAATTATATTATGTATTGATGCATCAACTGATTAATGAGGTTCCAGGGTAGTGAGAGGGAAAGAGAAATAAAGAAAGAAAGAGAGAGGGATGGCGACGCAGAGAGACAAAGAGATAGAGAGAGAGAGAGAGAAGGATGAAATAGATGCTGACGGCAGAAGAAATGTTATGGACAGATAAATAGAGAAAGGGGAAGAGAGAGAGAGAGAGAGAGAGAGAGGTGGAGAAAGATGGAGATGGAAGAAGAAAACTACAGAGAAAGGGACTGAGAGCAAAAGAGATAGGGGATTGGTATACAGAGATAGACAGACAAACACAGAGAGGGGAGAGACAGAGACAGAGATATTATCGAAATGTTTTCATTCCCTCTATGAACAGATATATTTTCCCAAGTTTCCTCTTCCTTAATTCCAGACTTGAATTTAAAAGGTAATGCACAAGTTGTGGGTTAAAGTCGAGGGATTAATCGCTTTTCTTGTTGACGTCAGTCAGTCACACAATAATAGGGACTTTTAGATTTGCACAACGACAACGTGGACTGCTACGATCGACGTCCCTTTAATGCACTGCCTTGAATGGACGTCACATGTATCAGTCCACGCAAATCTAAAAGTCCCTAGTGTCTGACAGTGAAGTCTAGAACGTAAACGGGTTTCCTTGCATAATCTAAATACTAGGACTCTGCTAACGTTTAACATTTACAGATAGGGCATACGTGACATTTTCATAACTCCTGCACAGTTCTACAGAATTTTATGTCGGCTGCAAATGGGTTACACTACCTTTAAAGAATGTTAAAAATTGCTGAATGAACTTTAAATATCACATGAATTAAGTGCGTATGGATCTACTAATTAAAGGTTGTGATTAAGTTATAACATTCCGTAATGCAATTATGAAATTGGGGCGGAGGTGCCATTTAAGACAACCAACTTTGTCTCGTTTATTCGTGACATTGCATTTCTGCAAAATGTTTGTTTCACAAGAAAACTGCAGCACAGCGGGTTGATCATTATCTCCCCCCCCCCCCCACCCCACAACGCAATGACGTTTTCAAATACAGAATTTTAAAGGAAGTAGGATTGCAGGAAGAGGAGTCTCGGGAATTGTGAATCCAAGAAAGCGGGGAGTGACAGTGAATGTTTTACCAAGGATAGGACGGTATGAACCGGTATTCGCACTGACGTAACTTAAGGTTGTTACGCACGAAGCGTCATTTCAATTGCGTTATTACCTACGCCAATCGAGCTTGTGAAGGTTGATACGCCAGTTACTCGATGCAATCCTTGCGCTATTCATTTTGCATACACTTTATGTACGATGGCACGCCAAAAGCTGCGTCAGTCCCTTACGCATTCCTACGTCAAAAATGTTAATGACGCATCGTGTGCAACGAGCATTAAGCGCTATAACGCAACAGATAACGTTGAGCATGCAACGCAGATACGACGTGGAGACGCAAAGTGTGGAGAAAAGGGAATATCTTTCCAATCTTTTCAGGCATGGCAACAGATCATTCGTTTATCGTTCATATTTCACTTTTCACTACATCACTATCCTGTAACTTACTTCTATTCACTTTTCTATATGCACATCAGGCTCTCGCGAAGGAAAACGTGCCTGCTCTGTGGGTTGAAGTTAATGAACTCCGCTTTAATGTTCTCCAATTTCCTCTCATTAATCTACGTCCTGTCACCAAGTCTAAATGTCCGGACCAACCCGATCAATAAAGGGGGGTTCACCTTCTTCATGTTACGCCTAGATAACAAGTATCATGTGGTGTCATTGCATGGCATCTTCAGGGGCGCAAAAGCCAGTTCCAAGTGGGATACAATGACACGGAATCCTCTCTACAGTTAATTGACAACCCTAATACAAGAAAGAGAGAACGATCCTCTGTTATTCATCGGTTTTGATCTACTCTGAGGAACTTTTTTCAATTCGATTTTCTGCAGGATGTATTATTGAAAGAAAATGCAACTTCATAGCCGCATAGAAGTGGTAATTTCTTACTTACATAATCTAAGAGAAAAACTCATTAGAGAATACCCGTGGTATGGATACACCAAAAATGTTAACCTGGCCCAGATATGTTTTAAGACATTCCCTCGGATGGATACCACGCACTTCATATGAAAGGTCACATTGTGCCTTCAAGTTCTAGAGAAAAAAAATACATTCATGTAAAATTCATGATGGAAGCCCACAGGTGAAGTGAAGAGACAGTGTGGTACCTAAGAAAAAAGCTCATAAAGTCTGTTTTCTAGCCGAAGAAACAAGCGAGTTGGCAATTACATAATGAAAAACCCTCTAACCTGCCAAAACCGAGCAAAGGGTGTATACAAGAAGGAAGTTCTATGATGTAGTGACACCGAAACTGTTATCTAGGCCTAAGTTCAAACATCTTTCCTCTTGGATGAAATATGATGCCACGTACTTCACATGAAAGGCCACATTATCATGAGCATGCCTTCCAGTCCTAGATATAATTCACTCATGTAAAATTCATGAAGGTTGCACCAAGGCGAACTGAAGAAGACGCAGTTGAATGTAAAGATAGAGTGATGGAACGAGAAGTTGTACGACACTTGCTACTGCGACAAAATGCTCTATGATAAATTCCTACGCTTAACGAATTCCTAACTTAAAACCCTGACCAACTTTAAATCTAACCTTCGCCTACTCTAAACCTTTATAATAACCTAATTGCGACCCTAACCCTATAATTTTGAATACATAAAGCTCCGGAGCAAATGTCAGAAACAAATAAGAGAGGAAAATACATAACAAAAGCCCCAAACTCCTGCCAACCTCCTCACAATGGTATACAAGGAGGAACTCTTGTAATCTTGTGACACCCGAACTGTTAACCATGTCAACTGTAGATCTCAGAAAGATACCATGCACTTCACATGAAAGGTCACACTATGCCTTCGAGAACTAGAGGGATGCTAAATACATCCTTGTGAAATTCATGAAGAAAGGACCAAAGTAAGACAGTACCATGACTAAAGACATGGCTCGTTAAATACATAAGAGTGAAAAGTATGTAACCAAGACCACAACACACCTGACACAATACTCGCACAGTGTATACAAAGAAGGAACCCTGTGATGTAGTGACACCAAAAATGTTAACATGGCCCATGTTCAAACAGCTATCCGTTCAGATGAATGCCATGCAGGAACTTCACATGAAAGGTCACATTATGCCTTTGAGCTCAAGAGGGATGTAAATACATCCATGTAAAATTCATGAAGAAAAGACTAAGGTGAAGTGAAGAAAATGAGAGTATAGCTTTGCAGTCTGTGTCTAGATGATGAAAGGTGAACAGTACACATAGGGAGTATTTCACAAAAACTAAGATAGACTTTAAGTTGGACCCAAAGTATGACAGGTCATTCATGCCACTGGTTGCTCTCACCCTTGGTCTCTCATATTATGATCTTTAGATAATACTTTTTCCTTCAATAATGAATTATCAAAAAAGCTCAATTCTGTAGATGTGTGACCATGATGTGTACGTCCCTTGAGAGACAATTGCCAGTAAGATGATGAGAGCAAACAGTGGCATGAACAGCCTTCCATAGTTAAGTCTAACTTAAAGTAAAACTAAGTCTCTGTGAAACACCCCCAGGTATACAGAAAACCTAGCAATTACCTTTCTCTATAAGCTTCTGCTCATATATCAAACCATGCTCTAACAAACCGCACTCATAAATCAGTTTTATGCATCCTAAAATGAATAGGTATACTGTGCGCCTGATGAAGAAGAAAATATAATGACATTTATCATCAACGACATCCATGTCTGTAAGGACGCACAAATAACAATTGAAGCCACCCCCCCCCCCCTCCCCCCCCCCCCAAAGAAAAACAACAAGACAATACTAATAATGATGATTTAAAACAATACAAAATCAGTCAATCAATCAATAATATTAATAATAATGACAAAACAAATCACAGTATCTCATAAATACAAATTTCATAATGGTGATGAATGACCGAGAACGAAAATTTCTATATACCGAGAGGTTAAGACACTTGTTGAACAAAGCTGAGTATACATCCACACAAAATTAAGATGGGGAGGTACCATGGTTCGTACCGGGTATATGCAAACAAAGGTTTCGTGCACTTTTAAAGGTCTTTCTGATGTGTCAGTTTAAAACTGCTTTATGAGAGGGAGAAAATGACAGAGAAATACAAAAGTAGACATACTAGAAAGGTCTTTCTGATTTATCCGTTTTAATACAACTGTTTTATTAGAGGGAGAAAATGACAGAGAGATACAAAAGGAGACGTACTAGAGAGAGAGCTCATGATCGACGATGGGAGGAGGAACTCTTTGAAAGAAATAGAATGAGATCAATTACCGGCTATACATTATCTTTAAAGATGTATGCATGCAAAAGCATCGGGTATGATTATTGTTTGTCACTTCGAAACACACTTTTGATAATGGAATCGTGGCCTCGCTTTATACGTGTATTATGCGGCCATCCCTGGTGCAGCTGGAAAACCAATAACATATGAATTATTTGTATCGAGTTGAAAAGATGCTCATTATAAATATAAAAGCTTTCGGCTATATTTTTTTCATTTCCTCTTTTCGTGATGGGCGTTTCAAACAATGGGAAAGATAAGATAGAAGGCCAATTCATTGTACTATGACCTAATTACATTACATAATATTGCCTAGCTACCTGTATAATATCCCAAAAATTATATAGATAATCACGGCAAAGCTTCCGATCTATTGTGTTTTCTACGTTTCAGAATCATAATACTATATTACGCTTTTAAAAACACATGGTCCAAGGCTGTCTTTAATATGCGTTTAAGATATAATAATGATAGAGAAACATGATGAATCTACACTAAAGGAATCATACATTTTGTTTCCTTTTGGAATTAAAGTATTAACCCACAACAGAAATGGAAATAGGTCATGGAAATTCCAATTGGTTCTGATATTTAGATGCCACAAAACTATTGTTCAAACGTTTTACTTCTTTGTACCAAAAGTACAAATCTAACAATATTATTCAATCAATCAAATAGCAAATCAGTATAACATTTACATAACATTGACCAACTGCAGTAAAATGGTTTCTAAACACTATAGATATCGATGATGATAATGATGATTTAAAGGAAGCCATGAAATGAGTATTCAGTCATTCAGTCGTGCAGACAGTCATATTGAAGTTTTTTGCATGCGGGTGGGTTTTCCGACGATTGTTCCGGCGACAATAATGCTCCGGCTGTATTTCTTCTAAGGTGTATAGGATTGGGGTTATGGTTGCAATTTGGGTTTAGGTTATGTTTACGGTAAGCAGGGAGATGTGACTTTAAAGTCACATCTCCCTGGAGTAAAGGTAACGGTTTATGGCTTGAGTTGCCGTTATGGTTAGGGTTAAGCTATGGTCACAAATCAGAGCAGCGACCGACCGATCAGTAGCCTGCTCGGTCGCTGCTGGAATTAAGCATCGCCCAGCAATTAGGTCGGTGCCCGGGCGGCGACCGCCCAGGCACCGAGCGTATTTTGGGCGGTGAGTGAAAAATGAGCAGGCGCCGCCCAAATTTTAACTCCGCGCTAAAACTTCAGCGGCGACCGAGCGATGCCCTAAAAACGAGCGGTGCCTGGGCGGCCGCCGCTCGGTGGCCGAGCAGCCGCCGGGCAGAATTGGTTAAAAACTCGCCGCTCGGCCGCCGAGCAGTCTACTTTTGGGTAATGTGACCATAGCATTAGGTATAGTGTTGGCCTGTTGGGTCCAAGGTTGAGGGGTTTTTGTTGGGGGGGAGTAGAGATTTGAACGCGGAGGTATAAGCTTGTGTCGTGCGGTGTTCAGGTGTGCCGGTGACCAAATGAAAAGAAATCGTAGAGAATGAATAGAGAGTAGGAGCCGGTATAACGTCAAGTAAATTAATATCCATCCAATATCTTGTAAAAATGTATGCTATTACCGGAAATCGGAAGAATAAGCAAAAGCAGACTTGATGAAAATTATTTAAATTGTCTTCTAAGAAGCAACCCCAAAATAAAAAGTCATCAGATTTATCACTTTGCTGACAGAGCAAAACAAACTCAAACTTCTCAACATGAACCCTAAATGTGAGTACCCTATCCCCTTCGGACACCCCCCCCCCCCCCCCCCCCCCACATCCTCCGCTGGCACCGCACCTGTCGAGGTTTTTTTTTTCAATTATGATCCAATTGTAATATGGCACTCTCCGATTGTGACACAAATCGCGTCGATATTACCAATATTGTCCGACAAAACATACACAAATTTCGAATATGAGTGTACCAATCCCCTACCACCCCACCCCTCTTCTTCACTCTACTAGCAATGGCCCAACGAAGGTCACTTTGAATTATGAACCCATTGTAATCTGGCATTATAAGTTTGTTACACTAATCAGGGTGGATATTATCAATATTATTGTCCGACAGATATACAAGCATTTCGATTAGGGGAGAACAAGTCCCTAAACACCCCCAACCAACGCCCCCACACCCTCCTCCGTTGGCACCGCACCTGTCGAGGTTACTTTCAATTATGATCCAATTGTAATTTGGCACTCTCCGAACGTGACAGGAATAGTGTCGATATTATGATGGATCATCAGTTCTCGCATCCCATCCAGCAACAATGTGATAAATGCTAATTAAGTTCTACCTTCTCTTCCATTTGCCAATCCAATACCAAGACAAAATCCTTCACGGCGTTGATGCACAGTCAAGGTCAAATTTCAGTATCAGAATACAAGGATATGGTATTTGTATCTTAGATACAAGAGCATTACTGCAGTCCAAGCATTGTCTACATTATGTAGATAGCATAGCAGGCTATTCTAAAAACACATTCAAGAATCCTTCACTTTTTCAACATGTACGTATTTCTTTTATTTAATTTTTTTTTTTTTAAATTCATGAACAACATCTTTTCCTACAGTTAGACGTACATCGTGCGGCTTTCTTGATAAAATAAAACTATAGGAACGAAAGAACTAAGTTCTTCTACGTCTTCCAGTAATTAGGATTTGACATTCTGCTATACCGTAGAATCAACTTCCCGGCACCATGACCACAAATTGCGCATTTTTTGTATGCATTATCCTTGGGCGTTATGGCGCACAGAATGGCGGGAAAACTTTGATCAAAAATTGAGTCGTCACTAGCAACCTTTATGCAAACTAGCATTGAGCGACATATTTCGCTGTGATGTCATTATGGATCAAAAAGATTGGCCCACGTGACGATCTGTCGTGTTTGGATTGATAACAAGGCTTCTCCGATATTAACATCCAAATTGAAGATCTTTGTCTGTTCTCAATGTCATGATTTGTGTATTTTTTGTTCTCACTCTCAGCCCCCCCCCCGTCTCTCTCTCTCTCTCTCTCAGTCTCTCTTCGTCTATATCCATCTATCTATCAGTGTATCTTTCTCTCTCTCTCTCTCTCTCTCTCCCTCTTTTTGTCTTATGTTTCCTTTCTCTGTCTCTCTCTTTCTCCTTATTCTCTATTTCTTTAACCCCCCTCTTTCTCTCTCTCTCTCTCTCTCTCTCTCTACCCCTCTATCTATCTATCTTATTTACAAATGATTTATCTCCCCCATCTCCTTCCTCTACACATTCAGGTAGATTTATAAGTTTTCTGTACATAACAATAATGTAGTATTTTACGTCATAGGTATTCTTCTTTCTCATTTCGCAGTAAAAAAAAAAAACACCTGCTCTTTGCACCGTCTTTAATATCTCTATACGGGAAATTATGTTTATTACATTCTCCGCTCTCTGCGCATCATGATAATCACAATTGAAGCCTATCCGTAACATATTGTACTGAATGCCCCCGACTGAATACGTCACAGCTACTTGCAGAAGACGTCATGCCATACCGATATTGTTATTATACCGTAGGCCTTCATTCTGCATGGAGCGCGGGAAGTCTAGACGATATATTTCTTCTCATCATCAAGACATCAAGCAACGCTGTCTGTCTGGTCCGGGGGTGAGCAGAATTCAAAGGTTGTGGGGGCAAGGCGCTGAAATACAGATACACCACACATGCACAGACTTGATGATATATGATAGAGTACCTTGCATGATCTACATGATTGTATTGCACGCACGTTACACACACTGCACCAGACAATCACGCACACCCTCACCCTCACTCACACACACACACACGCACACAATGACGAGTTGGTGACGTTGTGTAAATGTACTGGAAATAGTACTGGAAATAATATGTATTCATGTTTAATTGTGTTAAGCGGAGCCCCACTAACCCGCCATACTGCCATACCCCCCCCCCCCCCCCCAGATGGAAATAACATGTATTCATGTTTTATTGTGGTTAAGCGGAGCTCTTTAATCACTCTCACATACTCCCCCCCCCCCCTACCCATCAAATACGATTTGTTTTTCAACTGAATACCTTTTTGCCATCAAGTGCCGTTGGAAGTCATTTTCGACAAGGTAATCTTGTTATCATTCAATGTCGGATTATGGAAGCCAAATCTAGGCATTAAAAGATTACGCTTAAAGCCGTTTAAATGTTATGAAATTCTTCCTAGATCAACAGAGACGTGAGAGAGAAAGACAGAAAGAGATGCGATGAAAAGAGGGAAGAAATAAGGAGAGGAAAGACATATACGAAGAGTTAAGAACCGACTGACAGGAAGTGCAGATGGAGAGAGTGACAGAGAGTTCTATATACAGATAGAGAGAAAAAGGAGCGTCTGTAATAAATTGTTGGTGGCGTTCATTGCGGAATTCGTAGACAAAATCGATTACACAATGGGGCAGTGGTAGACACATTATTATAGATTGATAATAAAAAGGAAATAGATACTTTACATTTGAGATAATGTGATTTGATTTTAAGATTATTTGCTGATGACAATTATTGTTGGGCAATGACTGTGTAGTGTGCGATCTATAGTAGATGTGGAACTATCAGCAAAATCATAATCCGCCATATTTATCTGAAAGAATGTGTGAGAAAGCTCAGACGGGTTATAGACCTACTGAGACTCAAACATACTGTTCAGGAGGTGAAACTGTTCAATATTATTGTAATGCATCATTATGATATGATAGTGTGATCTTCTGTTTACCTATGTATAATTGGAATACCCTGACTCCATACTTTGCTAGATACGCCATTACTCTTGTTTTTAGTTTCGTAGGTTTGAGCAGTGAGACCCTTGAAAGATTAACATAGATTAACATCGAAATCGAAGGTAGTTAGCATCTTCATGAGCGACTTAAGTCCAGTGAGACGAAGGAAAGCGCTTGGGAATGACGCGATCGTTATCTAATGTAGATCTTAAAGTATTGATTAGAATCTGAAATTAATGATAAATGCTCATTAGCATATAGATCTGAAATCAAACGAAATAAGGATTCAGTCGTAATGAAAGTGGAGAGAAAAGGGGGACAGTGTTGGCCCATCAATATTTGGGTGAGGGGCGGGGCAAGGGTTAGTGGACCCTTTATATATATTGCATAATACTTTTTCAATAACAAAATATGACTTTTACTGAATAAAATAAAAGATGAACCAATTGAGTGAGTGTAAACTGATTTCTCGAACGATTCAGGCTTTGAGTCATGATATTCCTCCCCCCCCCCCCAACAAAAAAACAAAAAAACCCAACAAAACTAACTGCAGATTCCTAGCATTGAAGCTTCTAATCAATATTATTTACCCCTCCCTATCCTGAAAATCCCACAACGCCCCCCAAGTCAACAGTATTGAAATGTGTAAAACTGGGGTCAATTTCATATCAGTCATTTTAGCGCATATCTCGATTGCCAAGCCGGTATTAATGACACTTCAGGCTTACAGAGGTCACGTGTAAACGAAATTCTACTCCGGTCTGACTTCCCGCCTAAATTTGCCGTCTGCGTAACTTGACACACACAAACATGCTTGCTTGAAATCTTGGGATTTCTATGGCGAATATTTCGTGTATGATGATAAGAGAGATGAAAACGATTCTGTCCCTCTCTCTTTCTCTCTCTCTCTCTCTCTCTCTCTCTCTTTCTCTCTGTCTGTCTTTCTCTCTCTCTCTCTCTCTCTCTCTCTCAATCTTTTCTTATTTTTCAGTGTCATATTACCATAAAATTGCTATTCCATAATTATACAAAATAACTTTCTCCATATTAACTCACGTTTTGCATATCACAATCATGATCGCAAAGAATCGTTTGAAACACGAAACGAAAATATTTAAATAGCCGTGTGCGTCATCTATTGAAAGGTGCGATTTTTTTTTTTATGTGGTTGATAGGTGCGAATTTTACAACCAAAGGTTACATAACTCGAGCGTGATTTCAATAGGGATGAAAAGTATGGTATTGAAAATGCTCCTGGGTGATTTCTTGAAAGTTTTAGCGATTTTATTGAATTTAGGTCCTCTTTCTCTCACGTTGTCCTTGAATGTGTGGTGATGATGATGACGATGATGATTCACAGCATTTATTTGGCGCTGTATCTCTGTTTAAAAACATCCAAGGGCACCCTTTCCATCTTTAACAATAATATATGTATGTCACTTAAGGGAATACCGGACGCTTTTAATAACGGACACTTCATTAATTCAATTCCAAAGAAATCTTTTTTCTGTGGGTAATCTTAGGTTCCTCTTTCCATTGTTTGTATCAGATATTGGAAATCTTATCGAGTTCTTAAGATATGGAACTGTCCCCGAATTAAGGTCATGCACAAAGTATAATATGCATAAACCACCCCCACCATGCATGAACAAATCGCGTTATATACAAGCACGACTTATCGACTGAGAGCGGGAATGCAATTGGAATAAACAAGAGATTCTGCTCTTAAAGGTTGGTGTCAAGAATTCGAAAATGTGGATTTTGTGCTTGAATGAAAAGAGCGCTTTTTGGTCAAATTGCAGATCTCCATAATGTCTTAATTACGCAAACACCATAATATTTATGACAGTTCACAATTATTGTGAAGTTTTATACAGAAAAATAGGAGATATGTAATATGCACCGGGTAAATATACGTTGAAAGGACATTTTCAAAGCTTTTTAAATTTTCAAACTAGTAAGTTTCGATAATTATAACCTGCAAGGAAATTGTCAATTGCAAAGCTTGCACGTATATCTCCATATAATATCACCTCAAGAATTCACACAGATCGTCCATGCCTGAACCCTATGCTACTAGATGCAGTGCTCCATTCTATCTCATATGGTTCACAACTCACAGGAAACTTCATCCCCACCCCGACCCCCTTTAAAATGCAGTTACGCCAACAGTTGTCACTTTTGATCAAAATCATGGCATGCTCCGTGACAACAAGAAAACGCCTGTTTTTTTTACTCGAAACTAACAGCTGGTGACGATATGTGCTGATTGTGTATGCACGTGAACATATTAAACTTTCACTCTTTATTAATAGGTCACCTAAAAATATACATTATTGGATGAATCGCTCCTTTGAACCCGCCAAAATGTATTCATCTATTCATTTTGTTTTGTCTTGTTTTGTTTTGTTTTGGTTTGGTTTGTTTTGTGCATGGGGTCTGTTTTTATTTTTTCTGATATTTATTTGCACATGGTGCGTGTAATAGAAGACTTAGTCATGTTGTGCATTTTGCAACTTTGCTTTCACCAACATTATTATATTACCTTTACTTTTTAAGTCTTTTCCCGTCTTCACATATAGTAAGAAAATGTTCGCCCTCGACACTGTTGAAAGAGGAGAAGGAAATCGTGAACTAAGAACTATTTCAGTTTCCTGCCCTGCCAAGGAAGGACCCCTTGATTTTCTTTCACCTTGTTCCGCCCACTAGAAGACTTGGTTGAACGTAGTTGCAACGGTGTGTGAAGGTGAAACGGAGATGCCATTAATCTAATTACAGCGTGTTGTACATGAGTGCATGTGGATATATAACCATTCCAACCGTACAAGCCTACTACACCTATGTGTTAAATTCTTATACGGAAGTATATACAGTGTGAGTATAAAAAATAAAGAATAATAAATAAAGGGAAGCTCAACCATAAATATCATTGTAATCCGTTAATTAACTTTACGTCAAAGATATCCACATTGTAGCCGATATTTTGATTTTGCAACGTTTTTTGGATTTTTTTTGTATTTCTTTTGAACGGCAAATATTTAGTCAGCCTTACTGCATTTTGTCAAGCCATCTATCAAAATGTAATCAAAGATAACATTCTCAACTACCATATCACATTTCAAATGTTTTCTTTTGTTTTTTTTAAAGACGTTGGGGCTCTAAATACGGGTTTTCACATTGTACAGTACTTAACAGAGAAAGGAGATGAAATATTAGGCAGGGGGGTGTTTGTTTTCACGTGCTGAAGGCATGCAGCCGATGTGTACTGTTGATTAATACCCTACCAAATAATAATCAATTACAGTGTGTATTTCGACTGAATCCATTGTTTCGTTCGATTTCAGATCTATATGCTAATGAGCAATCATCATAGATATCAGATTCTAATCAATACCTTCAGATCCACATTAGATAACAATCGCGTTATTCCCAAGCGCTTTTCCTTCGTCTCACTGATTGTGTGTCGTTTATCAAGATTCTAATTCCCCTCGGTTCTGCTGTTATCTATGTTAATCCTTCGAGGGTCTGACCGCTTAAAGAGAAGGTTGAGTTCTAGGAAGAGGTGAACAATTATTTGTAAGCGTTATCATTGTATTATGCAAGTGTGGAAGAACATCAGATAACAAATGTTCCCTGGAAAGCATGGCTCTTAATATTCTAAATGTGGCATGTAACAGCATACAAATCGGGACGGATTTTTATTCCACATGTTCATGTAGTCCCATATACATCTTTCTGTGTACAGTGTTTGTAATTTAAACAAGACTGGGCCAAATTTCTTATCATTTGTATGATTCCAGAACCTTGCAGTAACACACCAATACTTAGTGGCTAGATGATAAACCTTTTCTAATCGATTGCACACCGTTTTTTTCACAATGCAATCGCATGACCAGAACTCAACTTTATCTTTAAGAAAGAGTACAGATTTGGGCAACGCCCTCTTCCTTTTCCCCTTCTCCACACACTTATCCCCTGATGTGCATCTATAATCCGTATTAGCCTATATATCTTCTCTCTTACCCATCTCATATTACTTCCGGTGTAGATTTGTCGTGAGGAAATGCTTCTCGGCGCCATTTATCTAATCGTCGCAAGTCACACTTCACTACCTCGTAATATCTGATACTTCATGTTTCAGGGAGTGTGTCGAAGCCGGGTTTTGTAAGTACCCCTCCCTCCCCCCCCCCCCTCCATCATGTTAATCCACTCGATATGAAATGATGTAATATACCTAGAAGCTGGGCGCGGATTCAAGGAGGGGGGAGCAGCCAATATCTTTCTCCCTTTTAGACCAACAAAAAAGCACCTGAAAATGTAGTATATTTTATTGTTGGATAAGTTTTGAGTGGAAGAGTACTTAAGAATGGGAAAACTCTGTTATATATTGAGTATTTTGGCTTTCAGATTAAAAATTCAAAAAAATTGCCAACCCCCCCCCCCCCCCCCCCCCCCCCCATTTGAAAATCCTAGATATGCCCTTGCTGCACCGTACATGAATCTTCTTCGATCAATTCAATTCCAGTGACTTCTCGCTGCTGCCATACCCCTGAGATGGAAGTCGGTAGCGTTAGAGAAAGAATACTTCTCGGTACATTAGGCAATTTCTGTCCACGGCAGACTGGATTTATTATCACTCGCGAATCATCTCTCAGAGCCCAAAGGGCATTAGTTCTGCTAAATGATATGAGTTCATCGTCATTCTGCCTCTCAGACGTGTTATCAAGGGAGGGGAATGAAAAGTCCTAGCATTCTATACAGTTATGTCAGGTGGAATAAGCCGTCTGTGAGCTGATGAGAAAGGGTTGGGTTCAAAGAAACGAGGAGTTCAATGATTTCAATTCAATATCCATTCCTCGCGCGTGAGATAGCACTGTATACCATCGGTTACTTCCATACATCTGCAGGTTCAATTCAAAGGAAGAAATTCAATACTTTCCGCGAATTTGCCTTCAAAAGGTTAAAGATTCACATATTAGATAAGAATGACAAGATTTATGATAAAGAAGAACATGTGTATGTATACTATACCGTCTCATTCAAACCGTACATCAGACTCTCTGTCAAAATGAACGTTACTCCTATGCAGGGAATACGACATTACCATGATGTCAAGACTGCACAAACAGAAAAAAGAATTTCATATAACATTACAACCTCTGAGTATTTTTCTCATACAGATTGATTTGAAAATCAGGTATCCACAAGAAAACGGGTATTTCTGACAAAATTAATTCTGGAACGGGTGCTCATCATCATGAAGTAAAAAGACATGATTCAAAGTGGACCCTTCTCATATTTGCACGGTTTCTCCAAATGTTATATACTAAAACCAGGATTTAGTTTGTAGTCAGCAAGAATAGTTGGATATTTACTTTCATTCCTTGCCAAAACAGTAATATATAACTACTCATTAAGTTGTCAGCAAAATATGTTTGTGTTGAAATTTTGCACTCTTTATTCTATATCACCAACAAAGGATCTCTGAGAACAACAACGTAGAACCAAAAGACGAAACTAAACAACATTCATAAAAGACAAATATCCAACAAGTACAAAAAACTAAGTTCTTTGTCATGGATATATGGATATATTCATTGCATTTGTTTTTAAACACAAAACATGCCCCAACAGCATATAACAACAAAGTTGTTTAAATTACAACAACAAAATCGTATATCTTATTCTCGCTTCGGAGAGTAATACAATATTATGTCACATTTAAACATGATAAATGAGACTAATTCATTACCACCGTTGTATTTATTGCAGCACTACCGTTACAATGACACATCACTCGAGAGCAGGACTTGTATCTTCTCAATCAAGCCCTTCAGCTATATTATCATTCAACACATTTTGAATTCTAACCTCCAGCCATTCTATACTCAGCCCATCCTTGAACATGATTTATTTCAGAAACCTGTAATGACTTTGAGTTGCATTAGAATATATGAGGGTATGTTTGATAATAATAATAATAACAACATTTATACTGCGCACATATCCACCCCAAGAGATGCTCAATGCGCCTAACAAGGTAAGTACATTAAACTTAAGAGAATGAAAATAATTTAACATAATTAAATATAATTCAACAACGTTAATTACATCAGATTGTGGAATACACTACGTTTTAACTAAGGAATTCAGACATTAAATAGATATGATGAACATGATAAAGCTCTATAGTTTTAATATAGGCATAGTTTAGAGTTGTGTCTCTATAACTGTACTTTTAAAAGAGTCTGCCTTTCGACTGTTATATAAAAGCGTTCAAATAATTATGCTTATCATTATCATTCCTGGCAGCTTGTAAATGCTCATGGGAATCACGATAATGTTTTTTTCTCATGATTTTCATCCTTTGTTTTGTATGAGTAGTTCTTTTGTATACACTTTGTTTTGCCGAATAAATAGTAATAATAATGATTATCATTATTAACTCAGAGAGATAATATGAAGCCATGTCGGGAAAACACTGTAACGCTAGATCTTGAACTTCAAACTTGGTCTAATTGGAACCTTGCAAGGTCTTTGAAAACGGATTATATCCATTGTCCATTGTATTATATGGATTCAACCGATTTTGCTGTAGCTAATATTTTATTTATTTATTTATTTCTGCATGGTTCAACAGTTTACATAGTATGATCGTGACCATCACGATAGTAAACACTAGATTACTTTATTTTAGTTAAGAAGTTATATTTTTGTGATAGTAATACATGTATGTACAGCGCCATGAGCGTCAGAGCCTGGCGGATACCGGCGCTATATAAATATCCATATTATTATTATTATTAGATTACAATCATTGCATTTGCAATTGTAAATAATACATAAGCATACAGAAGCATGACAATATAAGCTTAATGCTTGAAAGATTGCCACACCTTATCATCTAACAATATAAAAGTGGACAAAGAAAAAAAAGCCCTACATCCGAATTTGAACTACTACATTTTCTCAAGCTGCTGGGAATACGTTGCTCTGTAAAAAAGAGTATTTGAAGAAATTTAAGTGGCACAACACCAAATTATTTGAAGTAATTACCCTTTGCATTTGTGCTTATCTTGCTTTGCAAGATTCGACCATGTCTACATGTGTATTGCGTATTATTAAGGGGTAGTGAAATCAAGCTAAAAGACATCTATGTTTGGTTAGGTGAAGGACCTATATAATCTATCATTAATATTATAAAGCACATAAATTCATGCAAATAAATGCTTGGATTATCAAGAGATTTACAGGCCGGAAATAAATTATAAACAAGAATCAAACTGGTGCAAATAAATCACCAATGTATCATATTTAATAAGCGGAAGGCACCTCCTCTCCTGAGTTTTACAATTCAATTTTTTTTATTTGTTTTACTATTTTCGGGAAGAGATGTTATTTGTCACTCTAATCCAACCTCCAGCATGTCCAGTCTTAACGAGAGTCTCAAATCTCATTCAAGAAGCAAGAATACGAAAGGATATGGGCGTTTCATAGTGTGGTGGGCGTCTCACAGTGTGGTTGGCGTTTCACAGTGTGGAGGGCATTTCACTGTGATGGGCGTTTCACAGTGTGGCAATTTCCCACAATATAATGTGTCAAACTGTGGAAGCCCACACAGTGACAATTTGTACAGTGTGGTGGACGTTTTGCAGTGTGTTTGGTGTTTCACAGTGTGTTTGGTGTTTCACAGTGTGGTTGGCATTTCACAGTGTATTTGGTGTTTCACAGTGTGGTGGGCGTTTCACAGTGTGTTTTGTGTTTCACAGTGGGTTTGGTGTTTTACAGTGTGGTGGGCGTTTCACAGTGTGTCTGGTGTTTTACAGTGTGTTTGGTGTTCCACAGTGTGGTGGGCGTTTCATAGTGTGTCTGGTTTTTCACAGTGTGTTCGGTGTTTCACAGTGTGGTTGGCGTTTCACAGTGTGACGCTGTCATCACCCCCAATCGACTTTCTCCCCTTCCAATAATGAAAAGTCCTGAAGGTTACTGCTTTTATGGAGCCTAGTTATAACGACCATGATGATATACAACCAGGCGGTGTGTTTTTAGCGCAGCAGTAATCACATCATTCATGTGGACTTTAGTGTCGTAATTCTGGCAGACGTGACGCTATTAAAGGGTAAAGATTACAACAGAGTACCGGTCATGTGACTGGTCTATGAGAGAAATTTACTCAACCTTGCTGAAAATTACAAATACATACTGAAAGCAATGCACGCAGATTTGTGTATATGAGTGTACACACCGTACATGTTGTATTAAAATGTGGTCAACCCTTTTTTTCACTGATATTGTTGCTATTGCTACATTTGCAAAATTATTGTTAGATATACATATTATTTAGTGCATTAGGACATTACTCTACATTTGTCACTCCCTACACAGTGTGTAACGGAAGGAAGAGACTCCTTAAATTATTTCAAGATCAATCCTCTTCAAGGGACAGTGTTGCTATGATACTTCTTATAGATATTGACAAATAAAAAATGACAAATTATTTTAACTTTTACAAGTACAAAACCTTCCCTTTAACAGAGAAGAGCGCGTATATCCTGCCGCTGCCGCCGCAATTAACCATGGCAACGGTGATGGCCAGGAGCGGCCATCTATCTTACGAATTTAGGGTTTGCCAACATAGATCAACTGATCGCAGGTAAAACTCCTAGCCAGGATACATATCTAATCTCGTAGACCATTGGAAAGGGGAGGGGTGACTGCCCCAAATTACCCCCAAATGGACGCCCATGATGATGGTGAAGGCCTAAATAAGAAATTAAACTTACGACTGGTTGCTTTATAATGTTTTGATAATGTGGGTACACCAACTTGAAGGCCTATACATTTAGAAGTCAAGATGAGATGCTTTTTTTTACGCGTGCAGTCAGCACTGCATTCAAATAGTGTCATAATAGGTGTTACACGATGACAAAGACTTCCGGAAATCAACTCAAGGGCAACTTCACTTTTTGTATATTCTATAAGAAATAAAGTTCGTAACGCGTCATTGTCACGTGGGTGATCGCAAGACCATTGCAGTTGCCCGAGGTTGCGTTTTCGAAAGGCTTTTCCATCGTGTTGTGTGTTTCTGAAACATAATGTATCAAAACTTGTTATCTTACCCTCTATTTTCCCTCCTATTGTAACGAATCTTATACATATTCATGTGTATGTTGATTATCGCATGAGCAGAATGAGGAGGTAAAGGGAGATTCATAAAAGAAAACCACAATCGTAGGCACAGGTACAGCTTAATTGTGTGTTTTCTTTTCCTTTTTATACTATTGCTGTTTGCTGTTTTATTTTTTATTTTTTGGTGAGGTGCAGGAGTGTTTAATAAAATAAAGTAGAATCATAATTGTTATGATACAATCTTGCTGGTCAGTATGCAAAGTGGACATGTTTGCCATATCTTTAAAGCCTATCTGCACTAATTTGTCCGGGATGGATTAGACCTCCCTGCATGGTCACTGACAGGTGGTTTATCTCATCAAATCAGCTCTCAATTAACATAAGAAAATGGGGACCATGGGGGATCAACGGGTACCGCTTAGGTAGTGTTGGCAATATATAGGGCGCAAGTATAGTAGTGCAGTGGGGCTTTAAAGAAAAAGCTTGTTCAACCTGCCTAGTTCAATTAAAGCAGCCCCACCCACCTAGTAATATTATAATCGACATGAAATCTGATTTGAGTGCGAGGGAGTAAAGGTCAGTCATTCAAATGGGGGGGGGGGGGGGGCAGTACGTGCTTTGAATTAAATTGTCTACATTAAAGGTAAACCTATACTATCCCTGCGGAGGAGTGACTATTAAGCAAAGTCAGTGAATGTTACCCATAAGATCACCACACACAACAAAAATCAAAGTCATTTTGGAACATTGTATGTCACAGATAAAGTGCTTTTGTAATTAATCGTGGCTATTCTATAATCGATTGAAGAATTTAAACATAACGATGAATGTTTAACAGAAGATTTTGAAACTCTTTTCAATTTGAGATATGTTTAGGCACAATTCAAGTATTTTCATTTTGTGGTTGCTTATTTAGAACAGTACCTTTAAACTAAAGATGATTTTCTGTATAGCATATTTTACCATACATTTCGTGTTTCTCGTTGAACATGCTTCACATCACAATGTTTCAGCCGTAAACTTATAGTAACCATAATTGTGCAATCGTTGCTTTCCAAGATTTGTTTTAATGGATGCGTATAATGCATAGCACATACTCGCCAATGCTCTCTCTCTATCTTTAACACGGTAATGGTGATCTTCAGTATACTCGCAATGGCAGAGAATAACTTTTAGCAAAGCAATTAACTCAAGCTTTAGGAATGGTCAAGAAAATAAACAAAAGAAATCTGTCGAAATTAATTTTTGTTAGAAAATATTTTGAAAATCGAAAGCCGAGTAAAAAGGGATAAGATCAAAAGTACGCAAAGTCCCATGGGCAAATTGATGTTAAACTCTAAACATGGTTAAATTTTACGCAAAATTCGGTGGAATGGATTATTCATTTTTTGTTTGATAAAATTTAAAACAATTTTGGGTAAAATTTACCCATAATGACGTCAAATTTACACAATATTGAGTAATAAATGTGCATGCATTTTACCTAACAAAATACATGTTCCCTTTTGAGCCAATATTGTGTACATTTTACCCAATATTATTTTAGAGTGAATTAATTGCAGTAAAGGTGATTTGCACGACATCATCGTTAGTTTGGCAGTCTAGCGAGCGCATCAACACTAAGGAGAACAACCAGGTGTATCTTAAGCCCGTTTCCCTTGCAATCTAGTTTCATTTCTAGAAATCAAAATAATAATAATATAATAATATTGTATATATTTTTATAGCTTACATGTCCACCACGCTAGGTGCTCAAGGCGCTCCAACATTACCCCGGCTCTGCTAGCCTGCCGTTTTCGATGCTCGAAGTATTTAAGGAAATCCTTCCTTCCGGTACACTCGTGTGGAGAGTGAAAAATTTGCAATTAGATTAATGTTTTGCCAATGGATATTAGTGCCGCATTGGGACTTATGTGATCCACAACCTGAAGACGTATCCACTTGACCGAATTTAGCTAAGCCGAAATCAGCTTTAATGTGAGCAAAACGACTGAGAAGAGAAAAATTCCGATACAATATTCCTCTCGCTTAAAATGTTTGCGGACACCTGTGTTTGATCAAAATCCGATTATAACTACTCTGAAATCATGAGTGAAGATGAAATCAGGTACAATATCGAATTTTCATTTAATTGATAGATTTATGTTCGAAATCCGCTGTACCATGAAAGTAACAGAGAGATGTTAAAACAAAAAGCGTTGTAACCTAACCTACAATAAATTTTGGCGCCATAATACGCCTCAGCTATGCCCGTCTATTTCCTGTTTCTCTCCATACATTTCTTTCTTGTTCTATTTGTTTAAAAGTACTTTACTAGTCTCTCTATTTCTCTATCTCTCTATCTCTTCATCTCTCTCTCTCTCTCTCTCGCTTACTCTCTGATTCCCTCTCTTTTGTCTGTTGATTGGTACTTCTTTACTTTCTTTACAGTGTTCTATTGTTCAAATTACTGTAAAGACTATCAACAAAAAGATTGTTTGTTGACATCAATTCAATATGGATTTTTTAAAATCTTGATTATATTGCAACTTGTACATGTAAACTCTCAAAACAACCGCCAAATCAAGTGTACATGTGTGTAATTGGTTTTTCTTTAATAGTCGTGTAACAATCAGATATGATATCTGGGGGCCGACCTTTAACGTCACAATCCCAAAGACGTAACTCAGTTTCTGAGTTAGTTTGTAGGCGAAGACAGAGAGCTGACCTAATGAACGTACAGCTAGACCAACTCATTTCTCCCTAAAAACGAGACGATCGCCTATCCATAAAACTACTCTGCCTCAAAGTGTCTGGCTTGTATTTATTTTTAAGAAAGACAGGATATTAATAGAACCAATACAACGAGTGCAATTGCCGCTGGTTCCACGTTCAACTCACGCCAATGGTGATCGGATGATGGGCGAACAATGCAGTATAATTTAGATTGCATTAAATCTATATTAAAAGACGGCACTCCGTAGAAAAAGTATTTTGTGTCTGTGAAATAAATTGATTAATTATATTCTTCTTTTTGGGGGGCTAAACGCAACTGTTTACTAGAAATTATTTATATTTTACCAAAATAATTAGGTTAATCATCATGAAAGTTAATATCTGCTCATTTCAAAATATGTGAAAGAACAGCGTGAATTGATATTCTTATTTTCGTGTGATTATGCATTCATTTCAAATTAACACAATTACTTGCGAAAAGTCTGGATTCCAGCTAGTAATATACTTTCCAATTGAGTAAAACAGTCAATATTTAAATGCCACACCCATAGGCAATTATGGTGTCAATATGGCAATGATAACGGTGTTTACTCATTCAATGAACAAGGTTTACAAATTTGTTATAAGGGCGTGAATCATGTTTACTGATATTGATTGCAGTGGCATATCACTTACTTTCCTTACGTCATGAACTTTTGAGTTAAAATTATAATGAATTCTCTCAAATTTCTTGTTGAACTGTTGAACTTATTCCTCTTCTGTTCCATCATCTATAATT
This sequence comes from Strongylocentrotus droebachiensis, assembly GCA_035222895.1. NCBI lineage: Eukaryota > Metazoa > Echinodermata > Echinoidea > Camarodonta > Strongylocentrotidae > Strongylocentrotus > Strongylocentrotus droebachiensis. The sequence goes on along the minus strand of JAVYIG010002523.1, from coordinate 63,940 downwards.
TCCAGCACTTGTTCAGGTTTTACCGCATTGTATTACTATATTGTCATCATATTTCATTCAAATAAATGCATCGAAACAAACAACCCAGCACTCAAACCTTTAATTAGTTTGGCAGCTCTATCCTATTTATTATCATATTTTGTATACGAACTTGTTTAAAATGTAATTGCATTCTATAAAGATCTTTAAAATTCTGTTCAACTAAAAACATTTGATGAACTTGCAATGTAGAATGCTCGAGAAAAAAACAATCAAGGACTATTGATGATTTTCCATTCTCCCGTTTCGGCAGTCATTACTTGTCATAATCACACTTAAAAGTAGTCAATCATCGTTAATGCAGAGAGGTGTCATACAAAAAGCCATTAACTTGTCAGTCTGACACTCGTATTAGGCGTAACAATTTACAAGTTCTGTATAATAGGTCTGTAATCACGAGATAGTGACAATATATTATTTTGAAGCTGATTATTAATTTGTGCTCGTTCATTCAATGTGGCCATGTCTACAACACGATCAAGCTGCTCAGAATCAATCCGCAATGCTTCGTCATACCGATACGCACAACAACACACACGCACACACACGCACACGCACACAGTCACTAACCCACACCTATATTCATAATTTATATACAACCAGGCCTAAAGCGCCTGACGGCAGCGAATATTACATACATATTTCATCCCGACGTGTACAGTTTTCGTGTAATTAATCTTTCCTCTCTCTCTCATTCACTCCCGCTTTTCATTTTAATTACGAGCTGCTATTTTTGGGCACCTCCAAACAATTCTAGCCGAGGATGATTGTCCACTAGAAATAATAAACCGCCAATAAACGGCCTGCGTTAATAAAGAGGCGACGACAGAAATAGATGCAGTATATGTGTGATGTGGAATGCTTCCCGTTCGTTCTTCGAAGCTGCTCACAAATCTCTTTTCTGTAACCCTAGACGAATTTGATGGTTTCACCCAAGGTATTTAGAGGATTGCAGAGGTGCGATGTCCTGATTGCTTTCGTTCCGAAATCGGTAAATTAGGGACTTAAGATCTTGGTGTTGATGGTACAAGAGGACAGCGAGGAGACGAATGAGGAGTGAAAATGTGGAGGATGAGGATGGAGAGTGGAAAGATGGGAAGAGCTAGAGGGAGGAGAAGATGTGAGAGGTCTGGAAGAAGGAAGTTGTGTATTTCCCTACAGGTTATGGATGTTTATACATTTTGAGATTACTAAAAAATAGACATTTCTGGACCACTTCGATTTCAAATCACCTAACTCTTAATGTCTCAATGTCGTTCTGACCGTCCCATCCTCTCTCTCTCTCTCTCTCCCTCTCCCATTCGCGCCCCTCTTTTCTTGCTTTTCTCTCTCTCTCTCTCTCTCTCTCTCCCACTCTCCGTTCACCCTCCTGTTTCTCTCTCACTCTCAAACGTCATACTTCGCATGTGGGTTGGTCTTAAAACAGGGGGACGCCCAAAATACCATGCCTGCATCATAATGGGGTTACATCAGGGGGCGCGTTCGCGCCCCGGGGGCCCCTCGGAATTCCCCACTGCATTTTATATAGCAAAATTTGAAAATAATTGTGTTTCACCAACCTTTTCGCACTCGTCTCTGAGTATTCTCGCCGATTCTTCGTCAATATCATCGGGCGATCTCACGAGATCATAGAGCGACGCTCTCGATCTCTGATCATCATCGATATCATCATCCGGATGGAGATGATGATGGTGGTGATGATTGGGAGGTTGATGATGATGAGGGTTGTTGTGATTCGTAGGGTGGTGGAGATGGGACGGCTGGATTTCGACGTCTAGTTGCTCGCCAGACGAAGACAGAGGAGTACTGGCCCGGCGGCCTGGGCTGGCCAGACGCCGCGATGGGGTGCCGTTGTTCATGCACCCACTTTCCTCCGCTCCAACGCGGATAATACAGGGAAAACAACCTGGCCGACAAATCTGGTTCGTCTTCGGGAAAAATCGAAACTTAATCTCCGATCGATTCGGACAAGGAAAGATCTCAGTGAACCGTAGAATATTCCATTACATTTAAAGTTTCTGCGTAGAAGGTGTCGCTGTCCTTTCTTGTATATAATCCATTCTATAAGACATAGTTCCTGCAATGTATAAAGAAAAGAGAAATGAAAAATTATCAGTATGTTTTACAATTGGTAGGACTGCTAGCTATTGTCTAATCAACTAGGGATTAGATTTTTGTATAGCTTTTGCCTTTTTTTACTGAAGCAACACGAGGCCAATCGACACATTCGAAAGACCATTTTGAAAACCCGTCGAACTTTCCTCATACCGGTTTTGGGGTAAGTAGAGCGCATGCGCAACTCGTCGATGAGAGGGGGAGAGAGAGAGAGAGAAGGAGATACTAGGAGAAGAAAGAGAGAGAGAGAGAGAGTGGGTGGAGGGGGAGAGAGAAATGAGAGAGACAGAGGGAGAAGATAAAAAAAAGACAGACAGCGCACAAATCTAATGAAATATTGCTCAACGCGCTTTACATTTAAAGAAATAAATGATAAACGGACAAACAAATTTAGGAAAAGAAAATCATTAAACATTCAGTTATTGAAGATGTATATCTCAAGAGGTACTTCTTAAACGAGACAACTGGAAGATCAGACAAAAGACTGGAGTGTGTATTCATATTTGGGGTAGTGATTTTCTTCTCGTAATATCGCTGAATGAGTGAAGAGAAATTGTACGGCCACGTACAAGAAATTGAAGACGGGTTCAATTTTCAATTTCATTAGGATGATGTATCTATGATTAAACAGTATGTGCTGCAGATAAGTGGAAGTTATATTTGCATTGGAAATTTGAAGTGCCCCGTTTATTTACCATTTGTCGAAGTCTCCACATGATACTGAAGAAGATCACATAATTTGTTTTATATATTACTGTCCTTAATGTCGATTGTGATTGTGAAAAATTTCCATCAGATTTGCTTTAAAAAATAATCAATAGCAATCATTGAGGAGAAGGAGATGTAGACTTTTGGTATTATTTAATATTCTGTTATTTTATTCATCTGAAGAACAGGTGTCTGAAAGGAAAAATGAATCGCATCATAGTATTCTTATTTATTATTTTTTCATCTACTTCGTAAGCTAGAAAGGCCGAATATGAAATATCAAGCGTAGACAACTAGAACGGACATTATTATAGCTGATATTTTTACCATAATGCAGTAGGGAATGTTTATCCGACATGAAAAGTACATTAAGTTAACCATACAGCTTTAATTTGGAACCGTAAGATGCAAAAGCATATTCATTCATTATACACTATTACACACAACAAAAGAATGGGGAATGGTTCCATGATAAGAATTCAACAATATTTCTTCTACCGCCTCTTCTTATTGATTTCTTCTTGATCTTCTTCTATCCTCCCCCCCCCCCCCTTCTCCTTCTGCTTCTTCTTTTTCTTCTCCTACTTCTTCTTCTTCTTCTTCTTCGTCTTCTTCTTTTTCTTTCTTCAATGCACTGGTGGTAACGGTTGTTAGAGCTTCAGCCTCAGCAACGCCCTGTCTGTGGATAATAATGTCCTAGGGAGCCATAGTCTGGGGACATTTTCTTCGTGGGTAGTTGTCCTATAGAGATGAATGCCCAAATGACACTACTATAGTATAGGCAAGCTGCGTTCGAGTTGACAGTCCAAGGAGAAGAATATCGCATACAATAAGATGGTAAAAATAATACGTTATTGACAAAAAGAAAGCATAAGAAACATACGCTTGCAGCCGGATATACTTCCAATGTGAGCAAGAAGTGGTAACATTTTACTTTCTTCTTCTTCCTTTTCTCCTTCTTCTTCTTCTTCTTCTACTTCTTCCTTTTCTTCTTCTTCTTCTCAATATTATTATCATCATCATCCTCAATAATTTTCAATCATCATCATTATCATTATTATTAGTTTTAGTAGTAGTAGTAGTAGTAGTAGTAGTAGTAGTAGTAATAGTACACTGTAAAAAAGGATTTGTTCATTGGTAATTTTTACGTATTTTTTCCATGTAGAATTTACTTGAAAACATTAGTTTTGCCACTTACGCACTAAATTTAAGTCTTGCTAACTCAAACTTTCAATTTAGTAGAACATACGTGGAATATTTAAGTAAAATCAAATACATAAGAACTTTAAGTAATTTCAGCTTGTATTAATTTAGTAATTTTAACTCAAAATCAGAAATTATACGTATTACTCAAACAATTGATGTTGATTATTCTTATCTTTTTAAAGTAAGGACCGATGCAGTGCGTAATAGAAATATTTACATAATTTATGAATATTCATTAAGACCAAATTAAACTCTTTTTAAAATAAAACAATTCTTTTTTGTGGTTGAATGAAAATTTAAGGACTTAAAAACATTTACTAATTCATTTAACATGGCTAAGCAAAGACAAGACAATTTTTAATTGTTACCCAGTTCAAAACAAATCAAAACTTGATATTTCAGGAAATTGTCAACCAATTTTCCTTTTAAGATGCTACGATCAAGTATGGATCCTTTCAATATGTGTCGAATTGAAGCGTATGTAATAGTTTGTGATGGTGGTAGATATATATATACGGTTAAATCTTAAATAGAAGTAGTGTTAGTGATTAGTGATTAATCTTAAATAGAAGTAGTGAATGATTAGTGGATGTTACTTGTTAGATTAGATGGGTACCAAATCGTGCAATATGTAATCCTATCATAGCTTTTTTTTTAATTATCTAAAATGATTACAATACTTAAATTATTTACATTAATGTAACTCGATTTAACTGAGTAAAAATGTATTCAGCAAAGTAAGTAAATTCTACTTAAGATGCCGTAGGTAATATTTACTTAATAAAAATAAGGCAATTCTTTTCCTCAATTTTATTGAGTTATTTCGACTATTATTTGTTTACAGTGTAGCAGTAATAGTAGTAGTAGCCGAGTAGTAGTAGTAGTAGTAATAGTAGTAGTAGTAGTAGTAGTAGTAGTAGTAGTAGTAGTAGTAGTAGCACATGTAGTAGTAATAGTAGTGGAAGTAATATTACAATAGGTTATTCTCGTTGTCGTTCTCTCGGCATACAAGTCATATCAGCAGAGGAAGCTAATTCATTTGTCACCTCGCTATCCGAGCATATAAATGGCCGACCACTAAGTCTAATTTTCCTAATTACCTGTGACCGTGATATAAAAGACAAGGCCGTGAGTTATGGAATTATAAATTAGATGTACGTTATATTATGGTTGGTTCGTGTAATATCTAATTTTCTTAATTGCATCTGACCATGGTGTATAAGACAAGGCCGTGAATTCTCTCGATACAGAGTAAATGGTTGAGCTGTATAATGAAACTCGGTGAGATTGCATCATCGCGTCGCCCTTTGCAGTGGTAATTTCGGCATTAGGGACTTTTAGATTTGCGTGGACTGATACGTGTGACGTCCATTCAAGGCAGTGCATTAAAAGGACGTCGGTCGTAGCAATCCACGTTGTCGTTGTGCAAATTTAAAAGTCCCTATTGATAACTTCAGAGGATATCAAGGACCGATAAAATATTGCCGCATTTTGTATTGTACATGCCTGACAAAAGAGCACTTTAGTATATTACTGTATGATAACCTCACTTTTAGATATGTTAGATTGTATCTTTAAAATATGATGAATTCCGCTAACATGACTGACCGATATGTAAAGTTACAATATCTTTTGTGTGGACTGGTAAGCTTTGTATGTTTTAGGAGGGGTATTTTATACTGCTTTATAATTATGTTTCTTTTTTTTCTAAAATTACATTGATAATGTATTTCAATCAAAAATGATTTGGTTTTAGTCTATAACATATTTGATAATACTTTCTGTACTAGGTCGCTTACATACAACTAGATTGCGTAACATTATAAAGAACTTGATACAAGTCATGTTGTAATGTTTTAAAGAGGGTGTGAATGTGATATTGTAAATGTCATTTGATATTAATTTTAAGTAAGCATTCTGTTATGTTTTGATCGAGTTTTGAAAATAAACACATTTGAATTGAATTTGAATTGAATTGAATAAACAAACACAAGAATCTCTATGGTCATACATATACCCATAGAAGAAGACGGCCTTTTCTATACCATTTAGGAGAATACAATCCATTTATTACAAATTGAAAGCGCTTGGTATGAGCTAATGCCACATCATAGTTTCACATACCAAAGGTGCTTTTGATGAAATAATTCATTCCATGCTATAAGTTACAAAGATTTGCTTTATATTCATTTTTACTTCTTCATTTGGATTGCATGTTTTAGCGGAATAGACTTATTGACATAACCTCAAAATGCGTGATGGTATTTTTTGTGTAGATAGAGCGTGCCATCACGACGAGTTTTGTTTTATCTATTTAAAGATCAATGATCATCTTTAGATCATATTCTCATCGATTCTACCAACATTCGTACTGAATGTCCAATCCAATTTGAATAAAACTATAATCTCTTTTCTTTCAGAGTATTTTCATATTTTACAAAAAAGAAAATAAATATATAACAAAATCCCATTAAGCAAAGCTTGAGTTGGGTACGCCTGAGTAAACGATTCAATGAAAACATGATTGGTAAATAATATGAGTTGAATAAGTATTGTTAAGGACATTTAATAAGTATATAAATTAGGACTTATCCTGAGAAAACATTCAACTAAGGATTTGTGGAAACAGCATAAACATGACAACTGATTTAGTGAGCAATTTCAGCAAATATATTTTATCTAGTAGTAGTAGTAGTAGTAGTAGTAGTAGTAGTATAGTAGTAGTAGTAGAAGTGGTAGTAGTGGTAGTAGTAGTAGTAGTAGTAGTAGTAGTAGTATAGCAATAGTAGTAGTAGTAGTATCAGTAGTAGTAGTAGTAGTAGTAGTAGTAGTAGTAGTGGTAGTAGTAGTATAGTAGTAGTGGTAGTAGTAGTATAGTAGTAGTAGTAGTAGTAGTAGTAGTAGTAGTAGTAGTAGTAATAATAGTAGTATAGTAGTAGTAATAGTAGTAGTAGTAGTAGTAGTAGTAGTAGTAGTATCTTTATAGTTATTATTTGTATTATTATCATTATCAATGGTATGGTTATACTAGTATAATCGTTATCATCATCATTATTTTAATGCTGTAGCCTAACACTATCATATCGCAGGCACCTTTTCAAAATTATCATCATTTCAGAACGATTTTCGATCATTCTTCTGAACTGCAGATTCGTTATACCAGAGCTCGATCAGATTATACCTTTAAGTAATGGAGTTGACAGTCAGTACTAGGCGTATGATGCAGAAATTCCTTGTGATCTAGGATGGTATACTGACGGCAAGGTTCGTACCGTCAATTAAATTACCAATAGCAAACAAGATTCTGCCTTTATCGATGAGATTAAGCAAAAGCATTTTCTGCTGAATAATAATAATTTAAGCCGCAGCGCCTTTACGCCTGCACGGTTCGTAACCCGGCCGACATCGCATTAGTTGAATTATTCGTCGTCTCTGTAATTTCTACATCTCCCCACCTCTTTCTCTCTCTCTCTCTCTCTCTCTCTCTTCTCTCTTTCTCTCTCTCTCTCTCTCCCTCTCTCTTCCTTTCTTTCTCTCTCTCTCTTCCTTTCTCTCTCTCATTACACACACATTCACTCACCCTGCTCCCCTCCCTCTCTCTCTCTCTCTCTCTCTCTCTTTCATGCACACACATTCCCATCCATACCATCTCAGTGTTTATGGATTAACTCACTTTAATAGGCGAGTTGGCTCAGTCGGTAAAGCGTCTGCCTGTCGAACCAAAGATCCCGGGTTCGACTCCCACCGAGGCGGATGACTGAAGTCTGCGTTGTGTGTTAACGTGCCCCTTCCCTTGTTCATAGACGCAGGTTATGTCAAGTGGAAAACACTCCGTCCCTCGGATAGGACGTTAAATGGAGGGAGGCCCCGTGTACAGGAGAGTCACCACCCTTGCACGTTAAGAACCCATTGCACTTTTCGTATAAGAGTAGGGGGAAACCTCGGTGTAATGGTCCACCTGCACACCCCAATCAGGCCGAGTATACGGCATCTGCAAGAATCTTCAGTATTGAAGGAGGCAGATTATCTTGAAGAAGAAGAAGAAGAACTATTGCTAACATCCTAAGCTGAAAACCTATTTATTCCTCGGTTTATCTATTTTGGACAGATGAATACAAGATGAGCTTTAATCATAGTGATAAGCGCACTAATTGCCCAAAATGCCGAAATAACGAACGCCACGAGGAAAGTAATTGCATGTTTTTAACTATATAGCTATAAAAATGTTAATAGTGAAAATGGAGTGGGTCGCACAGAAAGTGCAGAAAAGGATTTTGACAATCAAATTTCTTTGACGGTGATATCAAATTATGTTAATGATTCAAGACTATCATTTATACGATTTAACTCTCCTACTTTTCTGCAAAAGTATTAGACATTAGCAGGGGTAGATGTGTAGTTAGTGGCTAAATGCAATATTTGAGTATGATATTACATTTTAGTTTTACATGTTTTTTTTTTCCTCAGTAATACCATACGATGTTTTCTCCGAGCAGATATTAAAATTGATATTCAGAGTGAAGTGAAATACAATTCTATCACTGGTCCGAATCGCAAATCCTCTGATCCCCGGCTTGTAATCACAAATCTATTGTAATTAGTAGTGGATTGGGGGACGTTTGATGTATTATGATCAAACGAAACTTATTAAAAATCCAGAGTCTATATATTTTCGAAAGCACTTTTTTTTGCACGCAAAATATTCGCAAAAGGTTATTATTTCTTACAATGATAATTAATTCGAACACCAGCCAAATTAAACGTAGTTGGTAATAAAATTGAACGCCAAACTTCCCTAAGCAATTAGACCGGAATTTATTTATAGAAAAACTTGTCTTTTGTGTAGGCGAACACAAATTACGATTGGTTATTAACGATGAAATACAGGAAATTCAAATTTTAAATATAGCTTCGCTTGACCACCCCTTCACTATGGTTCCTAGCCCCATCCTTTTCTTCATAAATTATTGTTTGGGTAAGCTAATTTTGCTATTCAGTCTTTTTAAAATCTTTTAATCTATTTTTATTTCGCATTTTCCACGTTTATCCGTCCTTTTCGCTGTCTCTTTTCGCATAATTTTACAATAATTGATTCCGATTCCTCAGTTACTTTTCCTTCCCTCTCTAGCTCTCTCTCTCTCTCACCCCCTCTCTCTCTCTCTCTCTCTCTCCCTCTCTCCCTCTCCCTCTCTCTCTCCCCTAGTCTAATTTTATCTCTCTTTCAAAATACACTCACGCCCACGGAAGCTCTCTGTTTAAATTCAAGTGGATCAAATCGATTAGTTTGTTTGCGAACTCAAAGTATGGAAATCCAAATCATCACTTTCAAAGTCAATGATATTGTCGCATGCTGTATTCTGACTGGAATCCGCGTTTTCGTTAAAGAATGAATATTTGAAGATGTAAACTATAAGACGTAATTGGACCATAATATAACTCACTAATTAATGCGAGTTTCGGCACGAAGTACATAGACTAGTAATATTTTAAAACAAAGTATATATTCTTAAAGTCAGATTAAGTCGAATCTGCACCACAATATGGTAAGGGAAAGCAAAATAATGTCTTCCTACGTAATTATGAATGTAATGTTGCTTTACCCCCCCCCCCCCCCCCTCTCTCTCTCTCTCTCTCTCTTCTTGTTTTCTCTCTTCTCTCTCTCTCTCTCTCACACACACACACACACGCACACACAGTCACACACTCTCTCTCTCTCTTTTCTCTCTCTCTCTCTCCCCTCTCTCTCTCTTTCACACACCCACACCCCCACACACACACACACTCTCTCTCCCCCTCTCTCTCACACACCCATACCTACACACACACACACACACTCACTCTCTCTCTTTTCTCTCTCTCTCTCTCCCCCCTCTCTCTCTCTCTCACACACCCACCCCCCCCCCCCCAACACACGCACACACTCTCTCTCTCTTCTCTCTCTATCTCTCTCTCCTCTCTCTCTCTCTCTCTCTCTCTCTCTCTCTCACACCCACACCCATACCACCCACGCATACACACTCTCTCTCTCTCTCTCTCTCTCTCTCTCTATCCCGGTGCGTCAATCATTTCAATTGGCGCCAACTTTCACATTCTGATAAATGGTAGCAGACTAGCTGAAGATTCGTCTGACAAATCAATTATATTTCACAATGGTTGTTGCTATTTCAATCCCAACAATCGAGCTCCATACCTTAATGTAACACCATCACAATAGCTATTTCCGCTTTCCTTTTGTTATAGCAGTCACAGAATGAGTAGATCCGATAAAGTAATCTCCTCCAAAATAGCAAAAATAAATGTATACTTTCAGTAGAGATGCTGCCTGAAGGACATCCGGAGTACAATATTTTATCGAAGAGATGAAAGCAAAGATGGAGTAAGATTAGATTATAGTACACGACGGTTGTCGGTAGCGACCGACCAGCTTTTGAGCTGATGCAGCGCCTGGCGTTCAAGTGCGTGCACGAATGTTGCCCCTGTATAACCAGTCCGAATGCCGTGATGGATGGTGGTGGCGAGCTGGTGAGCGGGGAGAATTACACTCCTCCTCAGTCACCATTATTTCTCCTGCATGCACTTAACCGCTCTGACCGATCGACGCGTATGCATGTGGATCGAGTGTATCGTCACTTTCTTTTTTTCAGCGGTTTCTCCGGGATGCATTAGCCGTCCGTGGGATGGGGAATACAATATAGAGTTTATGTCAGCGATCGATGGCGTGAGGGCGCAAGTGTGTTCAGATTTGCTGGATTGATTTATTCCATTAAATACGAAGTATGGAAAATATCATTCATCTCCTTTATCCCCTTTCCCTTTTCAGTCATAAACCCTATGATCTATTGATCGTCATCCATGCAGGGGCGTCGCCAAAGGGGGGGTGTGGGGGTGCGACACCCCCCCCCCCACCTGTCAGATATTGTCGGTAAAATTGCGCTGCCGTCGGGAAAAAAGAGAAAAGGGGGAGGGAAAAAAAGAGAGGGAAAGGGAAAGAAAAGAAAAAAGAAAAGGAAAAGAAAAGAAAGAAAGGAAAAGAAAGGAAAGAAAAGAGAAGAAAGAAAGAGAAAAAAGAAAAAGAGGGAGGAGAGGAAAGAAAGGAAAAGAAAGAAAAGAAAGAAAAGGAAAAAAAAAAAAAGAGAAAAGGGAAACTGAAGAAACGGGGGATGAAAGAGAGGAGAGAGAGGGGAGGTAAGAGCCTGAGAGAGGAGGAGTGGGTGTAAAAGAGAGAGGGGGTTTGTTGGGTTGAGTCGTCTCGTCGAGGGAGCAAGAAAGACACGGGTAAATATGTTGCTGTGTCGGGTCAGCTGTGTCGGTATTCTTGCTCAATCCTCGTGTAGGCCTACTATATCAATGCAGAAGTTTGAAGTCGGTGAGATGTATATTGTCGGTCGGCCGACAAGTTTTGTTCCCTTCGAACTGTGACTGTTTATCCGCTGTGACGACTTCGAGAGTGACTACAACTACAATACTTGTATTTTCTCGAAGTTTCACTTTCCTATAATATCAGCTAAAGAAAAAAAAAGTTTGAAATTTTCGGGGAAACTAAATTCAAACAAGGATTAAGAGTCAACAACGGTACGACGAATCGTCTTCCTTTCTCTATCTTTTGATGAAACGCCAAAAATTTCGCGCTTCCCGCGGGAGGGAAAAACTTCATTTAGACGAGTCAAAAACGGTACAACGAATCATCTGCTTTCTCTAATAATTTAAGGAAACGTCAAAGCTTCCGCGCTTCGCGGTAAAGGGGGAAACTGAATTCAGACAAATAGGGCTTATTAAGAGTCGAAAACGGTACAACGAATCATCTGCTTTCTCTAATAATTTAAGGAAACCTCGAAGCTTCCGCGCTTTGCGCGGGAGGGGGAAACTGAATTCAGACAATTAGGGCTTATTAAGAGTCGAAAACGGTACAACGAATCGTCTGCTTTTTCTCATAATTTAATGAAACGTTAAAACTTGAGCGCTTCGAGCGGGTGGGGGAGAACTGAATTCAGATAAGGGTTAAGAGTCGAGAACAGTACACTGAATGGTCTGCTTTTTCTCATAATTTGATGAAACGTCAAAGTTTCCGCGCTTTGCGCGGGAGGGGGAGAAACTGAATTCAGATAAGGATTAAGAGTTGGGCACAGTTCAACGAATCGTCTTTTTCTCATAATAATTTAATGAAACGTCAAAGCTTTCACGCTTTGCGCGGGAGGGGGAAACTGAATTCAGACAATAATTAGGGCTTATTAAGAGTCGAAAACGGTACAACGAATCGTCTGCTTCCTCTAATAATTTATGGAAACGCCAAAGCTTCCGTGCTTCGCGCGAGGGGGAGAAACATCATTCAGACAAGGATTAACAGTTGAAAACGGTGCAACGAATCGTCTTCTTTCTCTAATAATTTAAGGAAATGTCAAAGCTTCCGGCTTCGCGCTAAAGGGGGAAACTGAATTCAGACATTTAGGGCTTAATAAGAGTCGAAAACGGTACAACGAATCGTCTGCTTCCTGTAATAATTTATGGAAACGCCAAAGCTTCCGTGCTTCGCGCTAAAGGGGGAAACTGAATTCAGACATTTAGGGCTTAATAAGAGTCGAAAACGGTACAACGAATCGTCTGCTTCCTGTAATAATTTATGGAAACGTCAAAGCTTCCGCGCTTCGCGCGAGAGGGAGAAACTGAATTCAGGTAAATAGGGCTTATTAAAGGTCGAAAACGGTTCAACGAATCGTCTACTTTCTCTAATAATTTAATGAAACGTGAAAACTTCCGCGCTTCGTGCGGGAGGGGGAAACTGAATTCAGGTAAATAGGGCTTATTAAAGGTCGAAAACGGTTCAACGAATCGTCTACTTTCTCTAATAATTTAATGAAACGTCAAAACTTCCGCGCTTCGCGCGGGAGGGGGAAACTGAATTCAGGTAAATAGGGCTTATTAAAGGTCGAAAACGGTTCAACGAATCGTCTACTTTCTCTAATAATTTAATGAAACGTCAAAACTTCCGCGCTTCGCGTTGGAGAACTGAATTCAGATAAGGATTAAGAGTCCACCGAAGTACACCGAATCGTCTGCTTTTTCTCATAATTTAATGAAACGTCAAAGCTTTCGCACTTTGCGCGGGAGGGGGAGAAACTGAATTCAGACAAGGTTTAACAGTCGAGAACGGTACAATAAATCGTCTTCTTTTCCTAATAATTTAAGGGAACGTCTAAGCTTCCGCGCCTCGCGCGGGAGGCCTATCACCCACACCCCTCAAAGAGCGCCCAAAAGTTATTCGCTTACTCACCAACGCCCCTCCCTAAAATAAGATGAACTGAATTCAGACATTTAGGGCTTATTAAGAGTCGAAAACGGTACAATGAATCGTCTGCTTCCTGTAATAATTTATGGAAACGTCAAAGCTTCCGCGCTTCGCGCGAGAGGGAGAAATTGAATTCAGATAAATAGGGCTTATTACGAGTCGAAAACGGTGCAACGAATCGTCCTTTTTCTCTAATAATTTAAGGAAACGTCAAAACTTCCGCGCTTCGCGCGGGAGGGAGAAATTTCATTCAGACATGGATTAAGAGACGAGCAATGTTCAACGAATCGTCTACTTTCTCTAATAATTAAATGAAACGTCAAAACTTCCGCGCTTCGCGTTAAAGGGGAAAACTGAATTCAGACATTTAGGGCTTAATAAGAGTCGAAACGGTACAACGAATCGTCTGCTTCCTGTAATAATTTATGGAAACGTCAAAGCTTCCGCGCTTCGCGCGAGAGGGAGAAACTGAATTCAGATAAATAGGGCTTATTAAAGGTCTAAAACGGTTCAACGAATCGTCTACTTTTTCTCATAATTTAATGAAACGTCAAAGCTTTCGCGCTTTGCGCGAGAGGGGGAGAAACTGAATTCAGACAAGGATTAACAGTCGAGAACGGTACAATAAATCGTCTTCTTTTCCTAATAATTTAAGGGAACGTCTAAGCTTCCGCGCTTCGCGCGGGAGGCCTATCACCCACACCCCCTAATGAGCGCCCAAAAGTGATTCGCTTACTCACCAACGCCCCTCCCGAAAATAAGATCCTAGCTCCGCGCCTGCATTAAAATATATAGCTATGATGCTGACTAAATTGACGAAATAATTCGTATATTTATGTCGTCGAGGAAAATGACAATTTGCGCATACGCAAGTACTATAGATAATCCATAGGAAAAACAATTTAGCCTCGGCCCCGGGTTTATAGCGCTAAATTTGTAGATATTGGGACATTTAATTTTGTCGGTAATTGGTGGCTAGTTTTGTCGGTAATCGTTGGCCTCTACACCCCCCCCCCCCCCACTGAAAAAGGTCTAGCGACGCCCCTGCATCCATGTCCATGTTCTAATTTTCATTTTCATTTTATTTTCCGAGAAGACATAAACACGAGTATAATATCCATTCCTATTTTAGGCATTCAATAACCCGGTAATGCTAAATTAGTTGCAAATGGTGACCATGGTTGCGCAAATTGGTTACCTAAGAATATTAAATTGGGCAAGAAAATATATTCCTAAAATTGGTGGTACACATAAATGCCCCAATGTTGGACAATCGTTTTTATCCCTAAACATAAGTCCCATTTTTTACAAAAATATCACTAAAAAATTATGAGTCTGTTTTCCGAAAATTATGAAAAATATGCCTACATTTTGACAAAAATCTGCCAACATGGCCCATAAGAATGGTTAGGGGTTTCGATGCTTGAGCGGCAGAACCCCCCCCCCCCCCTCCCCCCGGCCATCACCTCCTTCTCTCTCCAGTGTCGACAGGTGCCACTGACGGACTGAAAAATTGAACTGAACTAAAACGATATGTTTTATTGTTCAGCGTCTTGAGGTCACATTGCGACCGAGCATTGACAAAAAAATGAGAAATTGGTTTTAAGAGAAATTTGATAATCATTTCCTTGCAATAATTCCTGACTTAACTGAAAACAGATACAATTTATTTTTCTTGTTCGAACTTTAGCCTGGAAATGGAAAGTTGCTCCTTTCAAATAGGGTGCATTATAGTTTCTTAAAATGCGTTGTGGTTTATTTTAAAATCTGGACTAGGGGTTACTGCCTAAAATCTAATTTTGTTTTGTTTTTATTTATTTGTTTGCCTGTGCTTTTTTTTTTTTTTCTGGACTATTTCGGTTTGTTGTCTATTGGAAAAATTTGACTTGTAACCAAATTTTGTCCCCCCCCCCCCGCCCTCCATTGTTTAAAAAAACATGGCCCAAATAAATCACAGATGACTTTTGCTTTTAGCTCAATTTGTTTCGATTGTATCCCTGTATAGTGGACTCGGATTATCATTTGAAGTTGAATTATAGCATTGAAAAGTGACTCAGCTGCCCTAGGAATAATAATAATATAATAATAATAATAAAAACGGTGCTTATAAAGCGCTTTCCAGTTTCCAACGCAGTCTCTCAGCGCTTTAATAAACAAAGTACAGTAATATATTAAACAAAACAAAAATTACAAATAAACCTACAAATTACAAAGATATGACATAAACATCAATGTGCAGGCGCCCGGAAGCAGTTTGGGAATTGGGGGGGGGGGGCAAACATTCCAGGGGCAGTGGCGTAATGAGCAAAAACATTTGGAAATGGGGGGCAGAACAATCTGCATCACCTACACTCTTACACTTTACATGCAGTATTTACGATCAGGTAGAGCATAAATTGGCGTGGGGTCCAGGGTCTGAGCCTCGGCAGGGGGTCAAGGGGCGGAGCCCCCGGAAGCTCAGGGTTTTTAGATATTAAACTACGGTCAGATGAGCATCCAGGGGCCCGCCTTAGGGCCCTTGGTGGGGTCCAGGGCATAGGCGACGGAAGTGGGGTGGCAGGGGTTGGGGTTTTAGGCATTTAATTACGGTCAGATGAGCATATTTTGATACCTCATTTTGTGACATTGGCAGGTCACTTATTTTTTCTCTCACTCTTTCATTCTTTTTCTCTGTAACATACTTTTTCAAAAAGTGAGGGGGGCTCGAGCCCCCGAGCCCAGCTATTTTGCGGGCCCTGACATGAAGGCTTCTCAATAAGCCTATTTATCGCCCGACTGTAAATTTAGGAAGTTCTAATCGTCCAAAAACGCATAAAAAGGTATGACTTACAAAAAAAATGAGAAAAAATACCGGAAAATCATGTCATTTCAGCAACATTTGTAAATCACTGGTATCGAATAAGAAATACCCCCACCCCCCATCAGTACGCCAGCGTTCAGGGGCTCATGTCTTCTCACCCCTATAACAAAAAACACACACGCTTTAGTTCCCATCCTCTCACAATATGTCCACGATATGTGAGTATCGCTATTATAAAAACCTCCATTGCTAAATAGGTGGCATCAGGTACGGGTGGCATGCGGAATGTTTAGGGAACTTAATTCATGTCAACCTTCCTTTTCTTTGAATGGAATTTTATCTGTGATTTAATTCAGGTTTTTATTAGTGTTATGTCTTTACTCACCATCTTTACTCCTTTACTACTTTTCTTCTTTTATTTCGGAGGGGGGCATTTTGCCCTCCCCCCCCCCCTTTTTTGGTAGGGGGCGAGTGCCCCCCCCCCCCCCCTGCCCCCACCACTTGGTTACCACTATGTTAATGGGAACAGAATTGGTTGACAGTCTGACATATTTTGACATGTACAGGTAGGAACAATTCTCGGAGCGCTCCCCCCCCCCTCCCCCTCCCCCCTCCCCCCCCCCCCCGCTCGCCCCTCCCCCCTCCCCCCCCCCTCAACTGTTCTTGAGCACTATGGTAGCCGCGAACAAAAAGTGAGCAAACGCTAAAAGGCTACCATACTTTTTCGCCGACTTTTTAACCATATTTACTAGTCTGCTAGGTTCAATATACTCCACGTAAACCAAGTGAAGTGCAGTGGACGCCACCTAACTTTACACTCGCTAATGTTGAATTAAACTTTGACTAAAAGGAGAGAAAAACATCAACAAAATGGTGGCAAACGGAGTTTCAAGAGGGCGACCAGGTCGCACACCACAATTCCTAACTCTAGGCCTGTTAGTGGTCATCTGTATTTTAGCTTTTAATTACTGGAATGTGTCGTCACGAAGCCGGCTTTTGCAGCGACAAGTACAAGAAATGACAGCGACCCTCGAAGAGTTGGCTATGAAAAAGGTGATTGTGCATGTTGTGTACATGTGATCTGTGAGTGTGAATCTGGTGAATGTGGGATGTGGTTGTGGTTGCGAGATGATGTTGACTCAAAGTCGAAGAAATGATTCGTTCTTGAAATAAATGCTAGAGTCTAATTGTACTTGTAGGCCTACTCAAGTTGAAAATTGTGTCTGTGTTAGAATGATCAAATAATAGTAAATACAAACTGATCAGGCGATTTTAATTTGATAATCAGTAGGCCTAGGGGCGCTGGTCCGAGAATAAGGATCGTCTTCATAAACGAGGATCGTCTTCGTAAACACGGACCGATGCGTCCTCAAAAGTAAGGACCGTCTGCATTGATTTTGCAGACGTTTGTTATTTTTGATCGGTGCATTGGCGATGCAAAAAAAGGATTCTGCAATGATTTTCTTGATGCATTTTACATTGACTTTGTACAGAGACCTTCACATTATGAGCAATAAATCTTTGGGAAGACGGACAACCCATAAAAGTAGACAGTGAACTAGGGTTATTTTCCCCTGGGGAATCCATCTTTGACATCGCCAGCGGGCGGTTCTGTAACATGAAACCCCCAGAGCGCCGATGAAAAAAAACGTCTTCGAAAATGCAGACAACCCTTATTTTTGAGGACGCATTTTGTCTGCGTTTATGAGGATATCCTTGTTTATGAGGACAATCCTCATTCTCGGACCAGCGCCCCTACTGATAATGTATTAATGATTGATGTCGGAAAGATTTCCTTTTGCGACGGCCACCTAAAATTTACAGCATCCCAGTTCGGGTTAGTGATAGGGTTATAATTATAATAATGAACAAATCTTCAGTATTATTAATTATAACCCTATCACTAAACCCTAACGGTTAGCATAGCATGTGAGCGCATGTGCAGGTTTAGTGCTCACATGCTGTAAATTTTAGGTGGCTGTCGCATTCAATAATTAATCAATTTAAAATTGAAACAATTTCAAGTGATCATTCATTCAGACATTGAGTCTCCGGGATCTAGAGTCTAGACATATCTTTGGCACATTACGCAATGGCAAAAACGCCCGGCCAGCATGTATTGAGGTCTTGTCTAAAAAAAGTAAAATAGAGTCTAGAGTTTGTGATGGAATTTAATTTGTGCAAGTCAATGACATTTCTAGATTTTGATTGTTTTAGTATTAAAATCAATATTTCAAGGTGACTAGGCATAAAGAATAAGGTCTAGACCTATACACACTATAAAAGTATAATTTTTATATAGTACCGTTGTAGATTTCAAAATTGTATAAAAGGTAGTATGTAGACAGTAGACCTAGACCTATGTAATACATGTACACTATGTTTGTTTTCGAAGAAAAACAAGTTGAAAAATGTTTCTACTATTTTTTTTTCCATTTTTTTTCATATGCAGGTTCATCTAGAGAAGAGAAGCGAGGCACTCCAAAGTCAGATAGGTGATGCAAATAAAGTGAACACTCTTCTAAAGACAGAAAAAGAATCATGCACCAAAGAAAAGGAGGAAATCAAAATTTTAAAAGATGAGGTTGATTCTCATTCAGAATCATTGCGGAAAGACAAAGACCTTGCAGTATCATCGTTGGTAAGTTTGTTCTTATTATGCGTATTGTGTACATGTACATATTATTTTGAATGAATTTTAGGTTGAACGCAAGTTTCTAATTTTCCAATATATTGCCTTTAATATTTTCTTAGATAAAAGTTTAATGAGTTACCTTAATGGGTGATTGTGTGTTTATTAATTTATTATTCAGGCATGATATTCTCCCTATTTATATCAAAATTCTGATCTTTTTTTTCTAGCTATGAATCTAATTTTCCAATCATTTTTGCTTGACTGTACACAATTTTATACACAAGTACAGCATTTATTGCAACATAGCTGTCTGCTGCCATAGCTGTCATTAGCTGTCTGCACCATAGACCCAAATAACGGCCCTATGTGTTTATTTGCACTGCCCTTATTGTATTGATGTGTCTCGCATCGCGCTTCAGTATACATTGAGTGATTTCAAGTTTGGTGGTAGTGTTAGTGTTTAGAGCAGTCAAGAGCTCTTAAATCGAGCGGAAAATTTGCTGATGAAATTAAGAGCCCGATACCGATATCAAAATCGATAGCTTACTGTAACACCAGCCGTGACGTCACCACATACTTGATTTCACGACAATGATTTAAAAATAGTACATAAAAACTAAAGATATCATGAAAAGTACAGAATAAATTTACATGTACATGTACATGCCTATGGTAGTTTTTAATTGGGTCCTACATGTATATGGTCATATCCTGGCACTTCAATGATAGTAGTTCATTGAAAGAGACATTTTTGTTTTTTACATGTACCAGTGTTTAGTTCTCCAAGTCAGCTATGGAAATTAGCAAAACACAATGCCCTCATTGTACAGTTTGATTGATAAATGTGATGGTTCAGTTTGGATGCAAAATTGCAAATTAAGACTGTTTGCCATACCATGCACCTTCAGTGGAAAAATAAGATTAACCAGCATAGGCCTATATCTGACCCTGTGTATTTCTTTAAAAGACTACACTGTTCATGTAAAAAGCCAGCTTTAGGAGGTCTATGGGATAGGGATTAAAAGTAATCAAAGTTGTTGTTGGTTAGTGTTTTTATGGCAATCAGTCACTTTTGACTATTATCACCAACAAGAAAACTAAGCTGCTTTGTATTGAGTTTTGTTGAGAGAGACATTTATTAAGGATTACCTGGGTAAACCCTTTACCCTGTCCAAGCTTTGTGACCATTAAATCTTCATTTTCCATTGAAATTTAATAACAAACACTTATTTCTGTCTAGAAAGGAGGGTATTGGGCTGTGTATTTATCATAAAATTAAATCAAAATGATGTACAAAAAGGCGTAGGGTACCAGCAAAAACTACAAGTGCACATGTAATCAAAGAGTTTAAATCTGCTCAAACTTGTACTTATGTACCTGCATGTTTCATGTTTACGAGCTACTGTACAGGTACATGTATCAACATTTGACGGTGCATACATGTACATGTAAATGTATACAAAATAATTACATTTTAACATAACTTTATGACTGATTGTAGTGTCTAACAATTGAGAATGCAGAAATACCGGTATATTTTATTTCTGTATTTATTGTTTATCTCCCTCTATTTAACAGGCACAATTCAGGATAAATGCATCTAAAACAGTTGAGTTGCTCATGGACATGAAAAGTAAGTTAAATAAATTCACAGTTGATTGTATTTGGTATTTCATGTTTATTTTGTAGAAGAAACCAATCAAAAATATGTTATCTTAATACTTAAATTCATCTTGAGCTCCTAATTGAACATACCATTTATCATGCATGTATTTTTGAAGAAGAAAAAAAGAAAACAAAACAAAAAAGGCATTTTAATTCAAATTTAGAAGTTCCTGGATATACTTACAATACATGATAGAGTAAAGACAAATTATGATTGTGAGTTTACTTGATAAATACGATTTAAATGACCATGATAGCGTCTGAAATCCAACAAGTGAGCAAATAGTGGGGTTTCTTATTACAGAGGTTGTATATTCCTGTTAGTTGGATATGATACTTGACTTCAAGTGGACCATATCACAGGTATTATTAGAATGCTTCAAATCTCTTTTGCCAGAAATACTTTCCAATAAATATATTCTGATGATGTATTGGTGGTTTCTAGTGAACAGGTCACAGATTATGTTTTAGGAATGATAATTAAAGTTTATCGAAATAAAATTTGAAATCTGCTTCTCTGAGAGGCTTGTGAGTGTAACAATGGTAAATTCAAACACACAGCAATCAGCTTTTTAGAGGGAGAGAGAGAGAGAGAGAAGAATGATGGATAGCATATGGCTTGCGCTATGACACTTAATTGTATTGTTTTTATTTAAGAATTCATCAGAATCCATGCATACATGTAAATTATATTTATCAAAAAAAGGTGTGGAAAATATCATACAAATGGGACAGTACGATTAGTATTCATGTTAATACTTTATACTTAAAGCTCGACCAATTCATGTTGGTTGAAGATCTGAAATATATATGCTTGCTTTCTGTAAAACTAGGACCCCCTGGGCCCTGTCTGACAGAGAGTTACGATTGATCCAAATCAATCGCAAGTCCACCAATCACTCACAATTTTGCAATCTCTAATGTACATACTTGCGTTTACCGTATTTGCCGGCGATAAGGCCGCAGCGCCGTATAGGCCGCACCCCCGATTTTTACATTTAAAAAAAAAAAAAAATAATAATAATAATTTAAAGGCGCTGATTTGTGCTTGTAAACTTGTCACAAATAATAGTAACAATGTCGTTTTTAGAAGAATGTGTAAGATCATTAATGTGAATTAAAAACAATAGAGTACTAGGTCTTAGGATAGAACCTTGTGGTACACCATTTGTTATATAAAAAAAATTGAGGAATTATTATTATAAACTACATATTGAGATCTATTAGAAAGATTACTTTCAAACCAAGATGACAGACAAATTTTAGTGTTGTTGTAGTTTCCGAGTGGTGAGTCAACACACTGATTACTGAGCTGGGAGACATTGCCAGGCATAGCGCCATAAATCGAAATTAAAAATCGAAACCGCATAGGCCGCACCCCGACTTTTTGATATTTTCTCTTCCAAAAATACTGCGGCCTTTACGCCGGCAAATACGGTAATATCAATCGCAAATATGTTGCGATTAATATCAACTCTTTTGAAGATGTGGCCGAGATCTGTAAATGCAAAGCATTAATGCTTTATACCAACAACCAAAAAACAAAAAACAAACAAACAAACAAACAAACAAACAAATCTTCTTCTTTTTTCCAGCTAAATATGGAGCGCTAAGAACAGAGCACGAGCAGATCCAGGAGGCATCACGGAGAGACGGACAAGACAAAGAGCAAGCCATCATGGCCATCCAGCAGGACGCCAGCACACGAGTCCAGCGGTGTGAGACGCAGAAGCTGGAGCTCAGCCAGGTCATGAACAGCATCCGCAACGAGATGTTTGTCCTCCAGCAGGCCAATAAAGCCTGTGGGGCTACTCAAGGACAGAGGGTGAGTGCTCAGGGCAACGTGTCCGAAGCAGGGGTAAGTGCATGCTTAGATAGACTCTTGATCTCTCGGTAGAGGTGTCGTGGACGAGTGGATAAGTCACCAGACTGTGGATCACGAGGTCCACGGTTCAAGTCCCACTGCGGCACCAATGCCCTTTGGCAAGACATTAATCTACATTTGCCACACTCAACCCAGGTGAGGTAAATGGGTACCTGATAGGATGTTATTTTATAACGTATTATGCGCTATACAAGAACTGAAGATTATTATTATTACAGTAGCGGATCTATCTTCAAAACATCTAGGTGCAAACTACAGTGTCTCCCCTTCTTTCAACACTGAGGCCCGAATTCACAAAGAAGGTTTGTCGACAAACCTTGGTTTTCGTACGTCATATGACGCGTTTTTACACGTTTTTTACAAACCTGGTTTGTCAAAACGCGTCAAAACGAAAACCAAGGTTTGTCAACAAATCTTCTTTGTGAATTCGGGCCAGTGAGTGTGTGTATGGGGATTATTAATTGATGCACAAAAAAAAAAAAAAATAGCATGATATGTAACCAATGTGATAAGTATAATGTGGTCAGAACGTTAGGTCTGATGATGGAATTTTAAAACGATGAAGTCAAGGTACTCTCTAACACTTGCAGTTACATGTACCACTTGAAATTAAAATAAATTAAAGATATTGTGGTCAGCAAAATGACAAAAGAAACAAAGTATTTGGGACATAAACATTTTCATAAGATGAGGTTACCCATGTACATGTACTACTTATACATTTGTGACTTCTTTTGAAGTGGTATGTTATTGTTTAGATGGCCAAAGAACAGGTGGAGCAATGTATGCAGTTCTCTGTAACCACAAGGAAAGGCCATTATTTCAAATATACAGTACCTTTGGATTAGATTGGATTGAATTTGTAGTATTAAAGATGTTCATGTACGGGTTAGTCGTTCCTGAAGTAGGTAACTTGGCGATCACTACATAACACTGAGCCGACGGGTATTACGCTCCTGTGTATACGTCCGTGTGCTGCCCTCTATAAACATGTACCAACGCTTGAGCAACTTAAGGCATATAGTGTGGAACAATTTCCATCAGACCCAGTACTCAAGATTACCATCATGTCAGTGACCTTTAGTCTGATTAATCTCACTTTTTAAATCAATTCTTGGTAGGTTGGAGAGCAGCAAGTGGTTCCAGGAAATGAACAGGAGGCTTTCAATCAACAACAGCAACTTCTACAACAACAGCAGCAGCAGCAACAGCAACAACAACAACAACAGCAACAGCAGTTACAAAATCAACAACAAGTTCTACAACAGCAGGTCAGGATTCCACAAAGTGTTTATCCCAATGTCACTCTTTATAATCTATATTCCACGTAACTTTGTAGTTGCTTATTTATAGTAAATTATTTATAAACCAAGATAAGAAACTAAAACATCAAAAATACAGCAAAAAGAAATTCCTTTGTAAGAAATTGATGGTTTCAGTTTTAGTTGCACTCATCAGAATTGCTATGCATTTGAGTTCTATTGCACTTTTATATTTTGCGAGAAGACCCTGTACTTACAGTGTGTAGGTGACATTTTATTTTCTGGAAAGCCTGGGCCAGTATTCAATTCAATACATAAGTCAGAAATATATATATATACATACACATAGCTTTTAGCTAAAGTACTTAGCCAACTTTGGAATTCAGTTAAAGGTTTTGGCTTAGTTTTTTACCTTAAGTTTAAGACAGCTAAATAGCAGACGAAAGCCGATTTTTTTTTTTTTTTGTGTGTGGAAGTTCCAGATTCGCTGACATTATAATGGTTTTCATAAGTTTTTTGTTGTAAGCTGCGCACAATTACTTTAGCGCGCATTTCACTTGACGCTTTATTTGCACTTGACGCGTTATTTGCACATTATTTTGGATTGACAATGTGACGTAACAATGCTCATCAGTATTAGTATCTTACCTTGAAGTCAGCATACTAAAGTAAAATGCTCAGATATGATCTGAATATAAGTTAGGACATACTACTTAGCCAAGTAATTAGCTAAGTAAAATACTGGCCTAATTCTGCATACCGGTACTGAATTCTTATGTTATGAACAATCGGATGACCTGACAATTGTTCAGTTTTTTGTTCATCAAAAGGGTAGGGTTAAGGTTACAGTTGGGTTTTAAGCTAAGTTTAGGGTAAGGGTTAGTCTTAGGTATAGTGTTGGGTCTAGGTTTAAGTTTAGTGTATAGGGAATTGACACCGAGCAATTGTCTCAGAAGGGAGTGTTGTGCAGACTGAAAATTGTTGCTCATTGTGACGTTTTCAACCACACAGAATGGTCTAAATGCTCAACAACTCGCTTGGATGCAGAAAAAGCAACAATATATTCAGCAGCAACAAATCCCCCAACAACCACAGCAGCCGGAACAACCAGACCAACCACAACAGAAACATATGCTCTATGAGCAACAATACCAGCAGGAACAGATTGAAGAACAAGAAAAAGAAAAGCAAAGGTAAGGGGTGAATGCCAGATTAATTTGGGTGACACTTAGGCCATGTAAAAACATATACATGTTAAGCGTCCCCGCCCGCTTCCTTTTTGGGGGCCGCCTCCTATATATTTTTTTGTTGTTGAAATTTTTTGATTTTTTGATTTTTTTTTTTTTTTTTGTTGAAATTTTTGTTGAAATTTTTTTTTTTCAAAGAAGAAAAACACTGCTAAAATGGATCTACTTCTGATTGAAAAAAAAAAAAAAGAACATTGGCGGCCATCTTGAAAATAGCCCGAATGTCAGGGAAAATGTACCGAGCGGCCATTTTGAGCGGCCATTAGGGAAAGAAAAAAAAGGGGCCTCCTCCTTCCTATTTTTCAAAAAAAAATTAAAAAAAATTATGAATTCAGAAATATAAGTATTGTAGACATTTGTTTATCGTCTTCTGTTTTGATGAAAGACATAACCATTGTTTTTGTTATTAGAACTAGAAGTAGTAATATTGCTATCATATTGTTAATGTTGTTGGTACTTTGTTTGTTGTTGTTGTCATTGTTATCATCATTCATATTGTCCTGGGTATGTTTAACAGACTGATGCCTGTGTATACATTGTATGTCCGATCATCTCATATCCTTTCTATTTATGTCTTTTTACAGGCAAGAAGGTGAACAACAAGTGGAACAGCCAGGTAAACCAAATATCTAATCTATTATTGGTTTTCTAATATGAAATGTTGGTTATAGAATGCCAAACTTACATTTACCAAGTATTTTTATTTACACAGGGTAACATTTTCAGTTACAAAAGTGCTTTATGCGAGGGCCCTGTTGGCCTACATAAACTACATGTCAAATAATATGGTTTATGCTATTGTAACGTGACATCATGTTCTTGGTGACCTTGTCGAATAGTCAATTAGTACCAAAAAGCGATGTTGCTCATAAGGCCTGTCCTCATCAGCTCGAGATTGCCACATAACCCGCTATTTTAACTATCCTGATCGCAAATTATCCAGTCAATTTGCATATTCATCAGCCAGTTGCAATTAGCGAGATATTTGGTTGAGATAATCATCCCAAGATATCTTGGGCTAGTTTGCAAAATATCCCGATATTTGTCCACTGCATTTTTCACCAGCCCGAAGACTCGCACTATGCGCGAACGATGAGCAAAATATCTCAAGCTAATTTCTCAAGCTTGAGTTTCAAGTTTCGAGGTTGAGTCCCGAGCTGATGAAGACATGATTTGTAACTTAAGGATTATTTCCCAATTCAGAAATAGTGGGCTGTTTGGCAATCTCGAGCTGATGAAGACATACCTAATCTCATGTTTCCCTTGTCCAATCACAGATCAAGCAGATCCAGGCCCAGTTCAGATGGAGGCCAACCCAGAGACGAAGAAAGACGAGGGCCAACAGCAGCAGCAGATGTTCCTGAACCGAGAACAGCAGCAGCCAGGAGAGAAGCAGGACCAGGACCCGGGCCAGGTGGTGCCAGACCAGGGCCAGGTCGACAGAGAAACCAACAATATCGAAGTAGACCAAGGACACCAAGGAAACCAAGAGGTGAGTCACTCCTTCCCTCTTGCCTCTGACTTCCATAGTTACGAACTCATGAATATGCTGGTTATGAATATTCATGTTCATTCCTTATATGGTGATTATTGTTGTATATTAAGCCTTGATCAGTCCTTTCTCTTACCTCACACTTTCATAGTTACGAATTCATAAATATGCAGGGATGAATATTCATAAATATTCATAAATATGCAGGTTATGAATATTCATGTACATTCATTATTGATGTGTATTTATAGGCCTTGATCAGATTTTTTTTTTAATGATGATGTAAAATGTGATATGCTTTACATTTCTGTATATTATATCACAGAGCTCAGTGAGTATGCACAGGTCCTTTTTTTGCGTTCAGTTGCATTTCATTTACACATTACCGTACTCTTTTTTTGGTTCTTTTTTCCCACACGGTTTAACATGTTATATCTGAACGTGCCTTTATGTAGCTTGCAAAAATGATGTGATTCTTGAATAAACATCACGCAACAATTAATTATGATTGCAGCATGAGCTAAATCCAGGATTTTGTTTAGAATCTGAGGCAAAGATACCGAATCCCTTTAAAACCAAGTCTCAATCCATCTTGCAGGTCGAGGACCCTCGAGGGCAGCAGAATGAAGAAGACGATGATAGTCAGTTGAGTGACGTGGAGAAGGAGGAGGCACAACAGTTTGATCAAGGACAAGTACAGGCTCCTCAGCCCGGTAAGAACACACCTCATTTATCCATTCATTCCTTGGCATCAAACATGAGCCTTGTTCACACGTTGGGCCGCAAACCTCACCAAAAAAAATAAAATGAAACGATGCACGTTATTGTGTGTCATTCACATATTAAAAATCTTTATCAATTGTAATCAAAGAAATCCAGTGATATTTGTTTTTCAGGGCTTACTAAACTAAAAAGAAATGTGGGCTTTAAATTAGCTTCCATTGAAAAGGTTGCTGTGGGCAAAAAGTGTTTTGTGTGCTTTTGCATCCATTCATGCTGATTATTTACCCAATCAGACAAGGTCTGCATTGTATTTAAAAGGTGATCCAACCCTTGTAATAAATACGTGTGAATGAAAGCAGAACAATCAGAGAAACTGAATGGCGAAAGTACAAAATTTGAATTTTTTAATCAGACCTAATAATAAGAATGTTGTGAATTGGTGAAAATATGAAATCACTAGAGCTATTCAAATCTCAAATTTACGATTTTGTCAGTGGATTGTGACGAAGTGATAACTCACATTTGTCGTGTACAAAAATATCCCTGACATCTGTTTTTTTTTCCCCAAGTGCCTTCACCCTTAGGGCACTACTCAAAATATATAATGGAGAGTATATTATAAAAAGAAAAGACAGTCCTGACTTGTACATATTGAGCAAAATTGACTTTTTATTCATTTTGTGTATTGGAACAAATGGAAAAGTTGTCCAGCACTTCATCACAGTGACATTACTGATTCAGTCAATTTGAAGTTTCTGTGTGTATAGTATACAACTTTCAACAATTCATAACTTTCTTGTTTTTTGTCAGATTTCGTTCAAACTTTTGCCAGTCTGCTTCTCTGATTTTTCTTTTTTCGTTTAAAGTTGTTTGCTATTGAGATTGGATTTCCCCTCAATCTTCTCACATGTAAATTGAGCCAGCTGTTTGATATATATACTTAAGAAATGCCAGACAATGAGTAGGGTGTTGGTTTTATATCCTATAGACTCTGACCCTACTCTAAATCTGCTTTTCCCTTCAAGTGGCATTCATGTGGCATGCTTGTTTTTCAGGCTTTCTAGAGGGATATTTAGAGCTTCATAATTTGATAAACCATCTGCAAAAAATGATTGACATGCAGGCTTTCTATTGCAATATGTAAAGTCATTGTCTCATGGCTGTCTTTCAAGATAAAACTGAGTTCTGAGGGGTGTTTCACAAAGATCCTAAAGTTGGACTTAACAATTATGGAAAGCTGTTAGCATCTATGAAAATATTTTGTAAAACTTATTTTAAAAGGCATAAAATGTTGATTCATATCATTTATTATCAAGAAGATGTCGTGTTCTTGATGTGGAATTCATAAAAAGTCTAAAATACTTGAATTTTCGCTTTTGAATATATTGTATTTAAGGCTACAAATGGCTCTCCATAATTTTTGAGTCCATCTTAGAGTTAAGTTTGCCTTAAAATCTTTGTAAAACACCCCCCTGATCATGCAGTTGCATCGTGAAATAAAATGTCTGGAAAAAATTGGTTAAGGTTGATCATGTAGCAAGTAAGAATTGGTATTTATTGTGGGGTTTTGGGATCTTGAGGTTTTGAGTTTTTTCTTGAAATACAGTTTTGCTACAAGAACTCAAGATAAAATGTTTTTAAAGTTTAATGCTACATGTATATGTGCCATTTTAAGGTAAAATTGTCTATCTGACAATAATTCAGTGAATATTGAATGTGAATATCCAAAATGAGGCATTTCATTTTTGTTTTTTTATAACTCTGTTTGTTGGTATTAACTTAAGTATGAAAGTTTATTTACACATAAAGAATGATAGAGGCAGTATTTATGCTCTATAAACAGATACTTGTTATAGTCTCAGTCAGTACACAACATACATGCATGTGCAGTGTAAGTTTCACCTCAAAATATGGCCAGGTTGTAAAATCCAATGAAAGAACACGATTCCTCTATTCTGTAGACTCGGACTGGAAATAGTCAATACATTTTAGGCACACCCAAAGTGTAAAGCAAATATCCTTGGTTTGGCACACAGCTGACCATGGTAGAATAAAATAAATAGTCTGCGTAATTATCAGGAATGTGTTGACATGGTGCCAGAATCTATCTACAGTCTCATTTCATCTTCACATGACACTATGACTCACCCCCCCCCCCCCCCTCCCTCTCCCCTCTCCCCTCTCCCCTCTCCCCACACCCCTTCCCCACACACTCTTGTATAGCATTCTCATGAAGGAAGACAAATAAATTATGACCGATTTTGAAAGGGTCTGAATATGCAGACTATTCATAGCAGGGGAACAGTATATACACACTATAGCCGTCCTGCATTGTTGTATGTACAGACTTTATTTATCGAAACCATTATCAAACAAGCAGTATATTTGTTCAAGAACTTCATGCTTTATAGTCCTCAAAGTCTGTCTTCACAGAAATGTGAATAGTTGTTATTCAAATTCAGAAGTACAATGTGTGCATTCATGGGTGATACAGAGCTGCCAACCATAATGATTTTCCCAGAATTTTCTTTTTTTTTCCCTCCAAATTATGGTAATACATATTTTCTTCATAAAATACAATTTGTTTACTTTTTACCTTTTTTTTTTGCAC
Organism: Strongylocentrotus droebachiensis; assembly: GCA_035222895.1. Taxonomy (NCBI): domain Eukaryota; kingdom Metazoa; phylum Echinodermata; class Echinoidea; order Camarodonta; family Strongylocentrotidae; genus Strongylocentrotus; species Strongylocentrotus droebachiensis. The sequence continues at coordinate 34,269 of JAVYIG010002523.1, read as the reverse complement.
ATACCCATACATGCCAACTGTTCAGATTAAAGAGGAACATTCCTCTTTTTGGGAGAAGATAATTATCATTTTAATGCAGGTGTTCCTCTTCCTGTACAAATTTGTCTGTAGTAATGAATAGGAGAGTTAGGATTGTTCCTCTTTTTTTTTTAAATAGCATAATTTGTACAGATTTCTGATTTTCAAATGTTGGCATGTATGCATACCGCACGTCAACCAATTGCCCTAAAATGTTGATCACTACTTCAATAGAAAACTTCAATAGAGATTTATGAAGAGTACAAATTTACAAATAGTAAAAGGAAAAAAAAAGAAAGAGAAAGGGGTAATTATTCTCTAAAAGAATAAACGCTGATAATACAAACAAAACTTTATTGGTCGCACAAGGTTGGCAGCTCTAGTAATAAATCTGTATACCATACACAGAAATGAGACTATGGTACACCATGACATATACATGTACATAATGTTAAAGGACAAGTTCAATTTATTGTGCTGCAATATAAACAGTACATGTAGCTTCGCATAAAATCAGCCTCTGAGGGGCACTTTACATCATTGGGGGCACTGTACTTATTGTGTACCGTAGTGTCCGTAGATAAAAATGTTCAAACCCGAGGTGGGAAGAGGGTGTGAAAAGGATGCATAATTTCTTTTCATATCGCTTCTCCCCTCCCACCTCATTTTTTTTTCTGTCTTTCTTCTCTCCCTTTTGAATTTAAATTTTGTTTTACAATATACCACTGAATAAAAATAGAAGTCATATTATTGTTGTTGGGAACTTACTACCCAAAATATTTTTCCTAGTAATAAAAAACCAACCACTCTCTTGGCCCAGTCTAAATGTGAAACACTTTCAAGGGGGGGTTTCACAAAGAATAAGATCGACTTTAAGGTGAACTTAACTATGGCAGGCTGTTCATGCCACTAGTTACTCTCACCATAAGTCTCTCAATTATGATCTTTTGATGATATTTTTTCCTTCAATAATGAACTATCAAAACAGGTAAATTTTGTAGATTTGCGACCACGATATGTACGTCCCTTTAGAAACCAATGCCGGAATGCTTAGAGGAACTAGTGGCATGAATGGCCTGCCATAGTTAAGTCCATTTTAAAGTCGATCTTAGTCTTTGTGAAACACCCCCCAGGATCTTTAATGTACACATGTAGTGAACTTGTATTGTAGAGTACCGAAGTGTGACGTCATACTGGCCAAGTGTTCAGGGTTGCTGGTTCCAAACAATCATGTGCTAAACGATGGTGTGGTGATCACACCAGTCCCAAACACTGAATTTGCCCTGCTCCAGTCTGTTGCTTGAATGATTTCGCGTTGAACCTCATGTGAAGGCTCTGATGTTTAGAGCTAGTAACCTTGATGACGTGCGAAGATGACGCTAGCACTTCAATACTCTATACTCAGTGTAGCTATGTATTGTTACTTGTATGTACTATTTAGTCAAACCTGCTTTAGTGACCACCTGTCTACAAAGACCACAGTTTTTGTTTCCCTTGAAAATGGTCTCTCATTGAAACATGTGCTAAAGGAGCCTGTCTATAAAGACAACCTTTTGTGTTTCCCTTGGGCTGTCGCTACAAACAGGTTTGACTGTTTATGTATTACACTCTGTGTCTTTGATGATGCACATGCACATGTACCTGTAATAGTTATGTCTGATCCAATCCTTCCTCATCCCCTACCCCCACTCCCCCCCCCCCCCCCCCCAACAACACCCCCAACCTGAAAACAACAGTAGGTGGCGTTGGTGAAGAAGACGAAGCCGGAGAGAGTAGCTTATCCGAAGTTGGAAAGTTAGAAGAAGGGGAGAATGTGAAAGGAGAGATCGTACTCCAGGAGGAGGACGAGGATGACGATGACAGGTTGGAGGTCGGCGACATTGACCCTGGACAGCAAGGTACTTTCAATCATCCTTCCCACCGGTCCTCATCAAGCTAGCTAGCTAGCTGCATACCCAAACTTATATTTTGTTTTCTAACAAGCTCAATAGATGGGACCAATCGCAAAAAAAAGCATTACGAAAATATCCCCAAATAACATAGAACATTGTGGTTTTAAAGGCTCTTCTAATCTCAGAATTGAGCAGGCAATCCTTTATCCACTCCATTGAACTTTGTCAGACTGAATGATGTTTCACACAGACTATCAAACCACTCGTTATGATTACCTCAACTATTGAAAGTGTTCTACATCAATCTGATGTGTTATTTCATGGGCACTAACAAATTAATATTATTTAAGGTTGAGGGGAATATTCCATAACATGAATATACATGATAAAATCTTTGCCTATAAATTGAAAATAATGTGAGTACATCATTCCTTACATTGTATGTGCCAAATTCCTCTTGTATTTAAAGGGTATTGCAGGGATTTGCACAATGAAAACCTCAAAACTTGAAAAGGGCCAAAATTTGGTAAAAATCACAATTGACAATTTTCTCAAAATATTAATTTATTAGCAAAATTACAGTCATTCTTCATTTCAAATTTTGCACATAATTTCATAAACTCATCTCGCTGCTACAGATAGATTTTAAAGATAAGTTTTTGAGGGATTGAAACCTACAAAGAGAGTAACAAGATTTGTTTGCGATTGGTCTCCTTTTAATGCTTTTCATGCATCCTCTTGATTTGTCCTGTCATTAGTTTAGGTTGTTGAATTTGTTGAATATACTAACAAGCATCCAGCTGTTGTCAAGTTTTTGTTTCATTTAATTTCGTTGGAATAGTTCAGATTCAGGATTCCATCAGTGATAACAGATCCTGTCGTTTACATTTACATGGTTTTATTTATCCACTTAAAAAGTTTCATTCCAAATGTACATAATAAGCATGACTAGATCAAGCAAATATTGCTGCATTTTGGAGTCTCTTTTCTTTGCAATACTGATATGTAGTTTGATGTAGATTGACTGTTAATTATAGTAACATTGCTTTGCGTAGTGACAGGCAAAATATTTTTTTATATATTTCATTTTTCTTTTTACTATACAAAATATTTGGACTAGAAGATTCAGTAGGATTTATTTTTCAGTCTCTTATGAAATGCAAGCAATGTTATCACACTGTAAAAGCATAAGCCTGATGTGTGTTGCCATTTCGAAGAGGAAAAGTTGGTCCATTTGGCTTGTTTGAAAATATACCAGAAGCACTACCCCGAAAATTGCCTCTAGCGCCATCTCAGGTCAGCTGTAGCAGTATGGTTCCGTACCTTGCTGGTTCCCCAGCTACGCCATTGGTTGTCGCATCGACTCCTCTGTCTGCAAAGTGGGAATTAGATACTGGGTTACGCACTGTTGGCAAATTGACCATGAGATGGCGCTGTGCAATAAACAGTACGCTAAGGCAGGAAGTTCATCCGTTCAGTATTGCTTTAAAAGGCTCAAATGGTTGTACTGCTTCACGACGTCGGTGTGTTTCTCCTCTGTGTTTGTAAATTATGTGTAGTGTGATGGCACCATTTTTTGTGTAATAGCACTTTAATTACCCGGTACAAAGTGTTAATGAATTAACCATTGGTAGATTTTTCAAGAATATTTCATCTTTTTATTTCATTAATTAACATTTGTTTATCCTCAACTTCAAGTCTTCCTATGGTTCTGTTATTATATGTATTGTTTCAGAACAGAGTATTTTTAATGTTGTATGTCGTGTTTAATGATATCCTATTTTATTTTAATACATGGACATGTACACAACATACTTGTTATGAAAACTTATATTAGGTCTGAGATAAATATGTTTGCTTTTAATAATGTATACAACTGGCAGTTTGCGATGCATATACCTGCAGTAGATTTGAAAACCATATACATGTACATGACCTCATATTTCAGTTTAGATTACAAAATTGATTTTACTGGATGCACTTTCTATTTTCATTATTGTAGTTTTTAATTTAAAAAAATTGATTTCCTTTGATTTGTTTGCTTTCCCCTCAAATTAATTTGCTTGCTTTTTTTTTTACTCCCTATTATTTTGCCTCCTATCTTTTACTCTCTTTTATTTTGCTTCCTTTTTTTTTTTTACCCCCAATAATTTTGCTTCCTGCCGCTTCCCTCTCACCCAATGCCCTATTGCATAAACTGGTGGATAAAATGCTTTTCTGAACATTCTTTGTGCTTCTGTGTAAACATGCTGCAATGCCTTCTAAATCTGAACAAAACCCAACTGTACACGATACACACAATATATACCGTTACACTTTAATGTGTTGCGAATTCCTGGGACTTCCTGGTGAAAACTTGTGGATATCGGTTTAAAAACGTGATGGTATTTTAACCTGATTTGGTGGACGAAAACTTCTACAAAATGCCTCGTTCTTAGACGATGATGGAGAAGAACTTGAACCACACCCCTCTTACAGTGACTATTCTGAAGAGGAGGAATCTTCCATCAATGATGAGAACTACAGGGGTGAAGACAGTCCGGAAGATGACGAAGACGAGGAACCCGAAGATGACGGCGCGGAAGAGGTAGATGGAGGAGCCATTCCTATGGATGACCAGGGAAATGAGATTGAACAGGCTGCGGACTTTGACGACAATGGGGAGGTACAGGAAAGAATGGACTATGATCAGGAGGAGAACCAAGCAGAACAGGAACAGCATGTTGATTTCGACAATGACCAGGACACGAACAATGACTACGGCCAGGCTGACCAGGAAAGGGACGACTACAGACAGGATGACCAGGAAATGGACAATGACTACAACCAGGAAAGGGACGATGACTACAAACAGGCTGACCAAGAAAGGGACAATGACTATGGCCAAAATGCAGGGAGTTTTCATGATAGTGAGGATGATGGTGAAGAGAATCCTGAGACCTTGCGTGATGAAAACAACCAGGAAAATCTTGAGGATATCCAACAGGAAGGGTTTGGAAGATACGTCTAAAACAAAGGTGAACTCTCTCTCTCTTGAGTGACTGATCTAATCTAATCTACAATTTCCTATGATTCCATCATCACACCTACTGTATGTACTGACGCAACTTATATTCCAACTCTCTCTTCGGACCAATAACTATCATCTTTGTGAAGTACATGTAAATGTATACAGAGATCTATATCCTTGTGTCATCTCTCGTGGTCTCCCATCGACATCTTTAATCTAGCTTGGGATGTTCCAGTAGACTACTTTACTTCCTTTGCACTCTTCAGAAATGTAGACACCCTATACTTTAATATTTAATTCACAAATATTTTATTATTCACTCTATTTCATACCTTTTGTGATCTGAATTATATCCCATACACTGCACATAGTACATGTATATAGTTTTGAGGATAGATTAGATAATCAATTTCTTTTCTTAAGTTTTGTTCAGATATGATGCAGAAAATCGTGGCTGTCTTTGTATGACCTATGTGTTGACCTAACAGTTTTGTATCTTATAACACAGAGCTCAGTGAATACACACAGGACCTTTGTTGCACTCAATTGCATTAATTTACACCTAATTGAAAGGAAAAAACAGCTGCATTCTGGCAGCGCTTTACCGCATAATATCTGAACAAGCCTTTAATGGGCATGAAAGTTTTCTTACCTTTAATTGTGTGGAAAGAAAAGGTGTACTATTCTGTAAATCTAGTGCATTGTACTAACTTTTGTTTGTACTGTTAGAATATAAATATTCTTTGTACTTGTAGTAATTGTGGGAAGAATTCTAACATTGAATTTATCTGAGTGTTCCTTTTCTTAGCCTTTGTCTCCTTAACATACATGTACTGCACATGCAACATGTTATTTCTCAACTTCTCTCTTTTTGAAGTACTAACATTTTTTATTTGTGGAATTGTTCACCTCTTTTAACCTTTAACATGTGTACACAGCGTGAGTCAATGAAGAAGGATGCCTGTATTTAACCCCCAAATAAAATTGCTGAAATATATTGTAATGGTATGATCGTTGAGAATGTCTTCCTTAATGTGATGGGTTGCTCATCAAAATCTGATCACAGATGACCTCACACTGGCCATTGTTTTTGTTGTTGTAATTGTTTCAACCCAAGTTTGGGATAAATGGTGTTCATGAGTTACTTTCATCATGTACGATTCCATTCAATTGGATGGGGATTATTCCACAGAACCAGGCTTTGAACATTCATTTGATTCCAAATTCAGGAATCAGGGGAAATGGCTCATGTTTAGGTCACTGTGGCCAGATTATATTGATCAATGTGTCAAATTAAAGAGAACATTGCTGGCTACATTGAGAGTTTCGTTCACTGAATCTTTATGCATGTGGGTCAGCTATTTATTCCGTCACAAAAGTGATCTTTATTGTAACATGTAAATAATTAAAATTGAAGGACTGAAACAAAAATTGAATAGGTTGTGGTAAATTAATGTGCTAAGAACTACCTCACTTTTTTATAAATTGGATTTGAATGAGAACGATTGCGGTTAAATTCAATAAATTCCACATCTATTTTGAAGGACTGCTTCAGTATTATTGTACCTGTTTTACGATTGAATGCAACAAATCTCCTAGTTACCTGTTATCTTTCTGTAAATCTCCACTACACACATTTGCTATCTCCATGCGTAATGCATGTATGTACTCTATCAATATTTGTCTGATCATTAAATCAATATTTTAGCAGTTAACGTGTACAAAGCAAATGATTTTCCAGGCCTGTGCCCCAGATTTATACTTACACCAATAACCTGATAACCGTTTGTGTGTGTATTAATATACATGTATATTCAACACTGTTTGTGTAGTTTCCTTTGCTATCCATATGTACATGTCCCACATTTTTGATGAACTTTCAGCTTTTTCTAGTTTCAGTATTAAAGACATTGAATTTTTCTCTGGACTCACTGTTATCAGTGCTAATTAAATGTGTAAAATTGTTTTTTAACCTTTTTTTAAAGTGAAATACCTTGTTTTACTAATAACGTTATTATTTATTTAATTTGTATTCACTTGATTTATTTATAAATGCATATTTCAGATCATGGTTTTATATTTCATCCTTTTATCTAAACACTGTATTTTTGTTTTCTCTGTATTTTTGCTGATCTATCAGACTTCATATCATTTGTTCAGAGCCAAAGGGGGATTAGTTTTTGTCTGTTTCTGTGGATACTTTTTTTTCTTCAAATATTGTGTGTGTAGATTACTTGGTTGAAGGAGAGTGTTACTAATTTGCTCATTAATTCATCCACTGTCTCACTAATACAAATGTCGCATTATTTTGTTTGTCTTTTCTTTTATAAAGCCATCGTTCTTTTAATCAATCATACAATTACAGCTCTTCATATTACTAACCCATGCTTGTTCATAGTGTGAAGTAGCCATAATGCATCATATTGTATCCATTCCGATGTGCACATGTATTAATTCATGTTCTGAAATGCAAATTCCTTGTAGGTAAACCAGTGCAAGCATATCAGCTATATCTTGCTGTTTTTTATTGTGGATTTTTTGCTGATATTCTACAACAAATAACCATCTGCATTTGCCTATTAACATTGTTCAATTGCTTCTTATGGACGTTGTAATTCCACCTTTATAGACAAATTTAGAAGAAAATAATAGAATATGTTCTGTATATCCTGTATTCAGCTGTCATATCTATATTGTACACAGTCTTTCCAATATTAGTTTAACTTGATGCTCCTGTAAGTGTTGTGAAATTATTGATAAATGTCTCCTTTATCTCTCTTTGTACAGGAATCCAGATTGATCCAAATGCACAAGATCAGGTGAGCTAACTAGTTCGAGACTTTTTTATGTTGACCTAAGATATCTTATCAAATTTTTTTTCAGAATGGGTAGAGATGGAAAGCTTTTTTTTCCTCTAAAAAGAATAATAAAAAACAAACAAGATAAAAGAAAAACAAGAAGTGTCCATTTTGAAAGAAATGAGTGATCACATTGAACAGATTTTCCTCTCATCGAGGGGGAAATAAACAAGGACGAAGCTAGTAGACATATACTTAATACATATTTATCTTGCTCAATTTCACATTCTCAAATGATAGGCGAAAAATGAGCTGTACAAGATCTGCAATAATATGTTATATGCTCAACTTAACACTTAACTTAACACTTCCTGAGCTGAAGAGGCATTTCACCAGCTTTTATGCTTTTGAGATGTGAAGTGTGCAAAGCATATCACATATCACAAACAACACATGCTATATGTATTGTTTCACACACACCTTGTATTACTATTACACTGAAATGGAACGAGTCCAACCTCTTTAGCAAGAAAATATTCTGACCATTTGCCAAGTACACACCTGTTCAGGAAATGTCCCCATGCATCGGAGCCAAGTTCAAATTAATATACTAATAATATACCTTGGTTAGGGCATAATGAACAAATGAAAACGTGCATCATTTGTTTTATACTACAAAACTCCTAAATCCTTGTCATTTGATGTGAAAAGAATTCATTCAAGATTGTTTTGTGAGAGTATGGCCGACAAATAAGCTCGCCGTCCTGGTTACAGGTTCTAAAAAACAGAGCCCGCTTCAGCGATCGGCATGTGTTCTGAGAGCATTTGCAACCATTCAATCTCGTAACTGAGCCTGTTATTCAAGGCGCTACCATGTAATGAAAATAGTTTACCCTCAATTATTTATCCAGAAATTAAAAACTAAGTTTTTGGGGAGGAAATGGCATAATGCAATACTAATTGAACAACATAGTTGGTCTCATTTTTCATAACATATCAATCAAGTCAGTTATTCTTTTGATATAAAGGATACTAAAGCCCCACAAATTTGATGACAAAATTTCACTTAAATTTGTTAAAGGAATAGTTGAGCTCTGTTTTCAGACCGCAAATGCCTTCAGAGTGCATGGTTATTGCTCTTATTTCTATCAATGACATTTCTAGTGCCCTTTTAGAACCTAAAATTGCTATAAAGGTAATTTTAGACCCCAAAATGTGTGAAATTTAGCCAATACGAGCATACCAATTCAGCTCCACTTTCAAAAAACATGGTGACCAAATCGTTCAAAATACCTAATATTTGTGGTGGTACACAAGTCTTAGAAATTGTTATATTTCAGCCGTCTCTGACCCGATTTTGATCAAACAAAGTTGAAATTGTCATTTAAATATTATGTTCTTTCAAATTTGACACTCAGTTTTTCATTATCTCACCAAAAAAAAAAAAATTTGTGTAGCGCCCTCTGCAACAGAACTCAACTTTCCCTTTAATGAAGTGAAAGAGGATGTTATTTAACACATTATTCTGTAAGGATTTTTCAAACAAATGTGTTTAAAGCCAAATATTGATGAAAAAATACAGAATTTGGGTTTTCCGCATACAACACAAAACCCCAATTTTGTATTCTTTCATCAATATTTGTCTTCAAACCAATTTGTTTGGAAAATCATTGCAGAATTGCGATTACAATGACATTCCCCTTCACATCATTATACAATTTAAGTGAAATTTTGCCATCAAATTTTTTGGGCTCTCAAATTTTGCCATCAAATTTGTTGGGCTCCCAACACTTTAGAGGGAGGGGCTTTAATTGCTGGTCCTATCGCAGTAGATGAAATTGTTGAAGCATTTCTCAAACACCGAATTGTATTTTTTTCCTCAATTTTTAGGAGGTAGTCAGAGTACAAGACCATGGTGAGTTAACTTTTAAACAGAACTACAGTGTATTTCCATTTTCATTCAGCTCATTTACAGATATTTTTCTAACAAAATTTTTTTGATTTGTTTAAAGAAGGAGAGATAAACTTCGGGAATATTTGTTTAGTTTTACTTTCCTAAGATATGCATGTGGCATCATTGATGTACATGTATAATCTGTTTTCCTATTCCACATCATGTTTAATGTATAAGCATAGGCATCATGTCTGCAGATTGAAACTAATATAAATGGATGATATACCCAAATGTATGCACCTAAAACAAAATAACAATGTCTTTGTGTGGTGTATCTCCCATAAACGTGTTTAAATGCACCTAACTTTGATTTTATTAACTGAATTGGATCATGTTGAGATGGTTTCGTGAGATGAAATTAAGTAAATGTCTAAAAAAGGAGAAACAAAATACTCAAAGTGATGATTACTGCAGAAACGTAGCATTGATTTCATTATGCTGTCTTGTACCATATTCATGTTGATTCATGCCATGTTCATTTTCTCATCCCCACTACCCTTTCTCTCTCTCTCTCTCTCTCTCTCTCTGGATCTCCTCCCCCTCTCTCTCTTGATCTCCTTCTCCCCCTCTCTCTACCCCCCCTCTCATTCCCTCTCTCTCTCTCTCTCTTTCCCCCCTCCCTCTCTCTCTTCCTCTCTCTCCCTTTCTCTCCCTCTCTCTCCCTCTCTCTACCTCTCTCTCCCTCTCTCTCCCTCTCTCTCCCTCTCTCTCCCCGCCCCCTCTCCCCCCGCCCCCTCTCTCCCATCCGTCCCCCTCTCTCCCTCTCCCTCTCCCCTTCTCTCCCTCTCCCCGCCATCCCCCTCCTATTCACATCCTCACTGTCACATTCTCACTCCTGTGTATATATGTTTATTATCTTCATCTATTTCTGTCTATTATCTATTTCTCTGCAATCTCTATGTATTTACCATTCAGGCAAGCAGGACTTAAAAGATGAGGACAGAATACAGCAGGAAATTCGCGACAGGATAGAAGAGGAAGCCCAATATTGAAGAACTTTAAACTTTTGGAATTGAATTAATTTGTATATTGGATAATTTTGTATTGATGAGTAATGTCATTCAATCATTCTCTACATCAAACAACTTAACTAGGGCATGACACTAATATTTTTAATGACAATTTACCTTCAAAATTCAGAAAGTGTCCATATTTCAACTGGTTTTATGGAGGAAACAACATTATTTCTTTACAATAATCCTCAACATAATTATTTTATATATAGTTGGTGTCAAGCCCTAAATGAAGTATAAGTCATGCCAAATGCATGATTGGTATTTGACACAAAATAAAGAGGGTTATGAGATGATGAAGATATATCTGAATCTTTCTTATAAATCCCTGTATCAGTCTTAATCCCTTCTAGGCCATAAGGTTTTCTTCAGCAATTGTTTTTCATGGGTTTGTCTACTTTCTGGCTTTACCAGTGATATATATATATATATATATATCGTTATGAATGTAATTTATGGTGGTGCAGGTCATTTAGTAATGAAGGATGAAAATCAAAGTCAAAGCTATCCACTTATATGAGGACAATGTCTGATTTTTTTTTAGGGGTGGAAGGGAGTTTTTGAGTGAATCAGGTACAAATATTTTGGTTTACTAATTCTATAGCCAATATTGATACTTACAATTTTACAATTACATATTTTGTCTTGTACGTGTACTTGCAATAAAATGAATGATGATTTGAATGTTGATGATTTTGCTTCAATATTGCTGTGGCGTGCTAGAGTTCTGATCCCACTGGTTAAAAATGTAGGATGGGTCATGGGGTTGAGAACTGTGTACAACCTTTGAGAATTTTAAATTTTAATTCATTTTTTTCAAAGATAGATCAGCTATGGATGCTTAATTCCAGGTTTAAGCTCTTCACAAAAGAATGTTGTCAAAAGGAAGTTAATTTGGAGATTAATTGATTCCTTTCATGTTCAATGGGTGGTGTGTATCTAAATGTTTACAGCTCATGTTTTGTATTCCTAATATATTCCTTTCTTTTGTTTTCTTTCAGATTCTATTCTTAGTCATAGTTCTCATGTTTTCATTCCTATTCTCTTCTCATTATATCCTTCATTCTAATTCCCCCCTATCGCATCTTTCTTTTTTTCATTTCCTTTTCTTTTCTCTTCTCTATACCCATTTCTCATCTGTAATAATAATGCTGCTTTGCTCTTTCTTTCTTTCTTCCTCCTCTCTCTTTTCTTGTCTCCTTCCATTCATCGTCTCTTCCTTCCTCTTTCTTCATAACTATCCTTAACTCTGCATAATATCCCATCCTTTCTTACTCTATGCTGAATATATTATGTAAATATCATTGGATTTATAACGAGGGAAAGGAGTTTAAAAGTAGTTGATTCTTAAACAATGTTATCTCTTTTTTTTTCAATTTTTACGCTGGTCATTCAAGAGCCTGTATATATCTTGATGATAAATTAGAAAGTTGGAAAAGCCTCAATGTAATGTGTGTGCAATTTGATACAAGAGATTAGACCATGAAACATCCATCGCGCTGTACATATTTGATGATCCGCAAATGATAATTTTAAAAATTCAGTTATACTTGTCATTGTTCTACAGAACCCATGCTTATTTTCTTCATGTGGTTTTATTCTTAGTCCGTTTTATTATTTTTTTAATTATTATTACTATTATCATTATTATTATTATTGATATTGGTATTATTTGTAGAATTATTATTGTTGATATTATTATCAGTTTTTGTTATTAGTATTATTATTAGTATTAGTATCATCATCACCATTATTATGATATTTGTGAGTGATATAGAGTTATAAAGAAACCAATCATGATTTCAAGTGACATGAAGGTATGAATTGGAAATGTGCAAATTATTTCTGTCAAATGAAAGTATATATCTGTTGAAAATGTTTCCTTGAAATCTGTTGATATTATTTCCTTGTTGAGCAGTCTTTCAGTGCATGATTATCAGTTGGATTCTTGATTTACCAACAAAGTTAAGCTTGTCATGTTATTCCAAAGAGTATACACATCAAAGATGGATATGTCACTAAGGGGAACGTTTAGAAAGATATGTGATCAGTGTATCGTAAGTATGTCAGTGAATGGCTAGTTTGGTAGATAGTGCAGGCCAGTATGAATTAATATTTATTGGCTGTTTCAGCAACCCAAGTGCTGAACACATTGCCCATTTACTCTTGTAAGCCACTTAGACCTCTTTCAAGAAATTGGGCCATTGTCAATAGATTCTAAGAATGAACATACAGTTGTAGTTTAAATCCATGTAACTCCGAGTTCAGTGAATGTTTCACAGCTATAAGCCACTTTGTAGATACTGTAGCACTTATAAATTACCCCAAACTATCCACAGATCCTATAAACATGGAGAAGTCCCACTTTGTGCATTTTAGAATAATCACTGCCAAAGTGATGGAGGCGCTTCATGAATAACTTTGTTTGCCCTCTTTAAAAGAATACTTCCACCTATGTATCATAGAATGTACCGTCGGTGCATAAATGAACAATGATTACATAACTGTCATGAAAATGTATCCAGCAATTCTGATAGGTTTTACAGTTATGTACAATTGACCTTTATCTGCCTTTGTGCAGATAGTATCTCTGAAGTGACTTATATAATGAGGGCTAATGTCAAGGTTGAAATTAGTATTGTACTAAGATACCGGGTAGATGAAACTTTGAAACCAATTTGCAATCCTCATTGTCGCGTATTCATCAGTGGGCGATGCTACATACTTGATTGATTTCTGAAAGCAATAAATTGTATCTTTTCAAATTTTATTTTATGAATTTGAATATTACCCTAAAAATATATGTGAAGATAGAATAAGAATATATAATTTCAATGTGGAATGTTTTAAGTATCGTAACTTACAAGCTTGTATGTAATTGTGTTATTTTTACAATATGATTATAGGTAACTGTCTGATAGGGAGTTTATATTAAATTAAAGCACTTTTTGCTATATAGTTTGTACATATGTATGGGGCTAAGGCTTTGGTATATAATTTCATTTTGCTGATGTTTTGTAGAATAAAGAGGAATAAACACTATTTTAGAACAGCCTGTATTAGTTGCAGATACCATTGCTCAAGCCATTTCTTTATTTCAAGATTTGAAACCTCTCCCTTTCAGAACTTGACAAGTCAAAGTTAGGTAGAAAAATTATTCCAAAAAAAAATTCAGGCTCCACATTGTACATCAATATAAGGCTTCATCATGTATGGGCTGTTTTCTGGTTATTTAACTAAAGTCAACTGGTATCTGTGATTTATACCCTACATTTTATGTTCCAATGTTCATGTACTGTGTGTTTTGTTGGATCACGGTCAGGTTATTCTGCATCAAGAACATATCTGTACGTCAAAACTTTCAATGTAGTTCAACCCGATTGTTGTGTTTTCATTGTTTTTTTTACATTTTATATACAAATTGTGTAAACTGTGTCATTGTGAGCATACACCTTTACTTCGCGTATTGCAGCTTGAAATTTAATATGGGACCTTTTCATTGTTTAATGTGCCTTAGTTGAGGCTCCTTCGGATATGACGCGGTAAACCTCCGCAAAAAAAGCCACTACCGCTGCTTTTTTATGCATAAATTAATGTCAACTGCACGCAATAAAGGTCATACGCATATTCACTGAGCTTTGGTTATAAGACACATAAATTTTGAGGCGTTGTTATATTTGAAGAATCGTTTTATTTGAAACATTGTTATAAAAAACGCAGCGGTTATGCCACGTCATATGTGAAGGAGGCATTAATGTTCCTTTCGATATACTTCAAGAAACAATTATTATTATTTGGTATGAGGCTAGAAAATGTGGACTGAAATATCCTTTGTTCCGTCAGTTCTCATTTGTATACCATTATTTATGTAAATTTTGCAAAACCATTGTTTTTGTTTGATACATGAATTAGAGATAGCAGCATTTCAATTTATAATATTTCAGAATTATTTTGAGGGATTTTTGTTTTCAGTTTGAAGTGGATTTCAGATTCCATGTGTGGCTTAGATTGTTTTTTCAAAATAAATTTAAGCTCTGTGAATAAAAATAAAAATAAAGCCCGTTTAGAAAGAGGAGATGAAATAGACTCAAATATATAATTTGTAACCAGCTTCTGTATTAACATTTTAAAACTGAATTTAGTCAAATCTTTGATGAAATAGAGCTCATAAGTTTTCCCAACTAGATTACACATACCTTTATATTTATTCTACTTTATGTAAAATTCTGTAGTAAAAGTATATTTGTTTATGATCTTGTTGCAGTCTTTTTAAAGAAATGCTGGATCTGGTTTGGGGTGGTGTTTTTTTAATATTTAAAAAAAATATATAAATGTTTATCTGTTATTAATTATAATATATAATGGATACACTTTGAATCGCTGTCGAGTCCCATTTAAAAAACGCAAATTTTTGTTATTTTCATTATCTGTACTGTAGCATGCATTTTGTTCTGTAAACAGTTATATAAGTGAGTCATACTTTATCGCTTCATGTAATTAATTCTGATGTAGAGTGTATTTAATAAAATTCCTGTCTTTTACAAAGAAAAAAATCATTCTTCATTTGACTTTTCATTTTCATTATGACATAAATCAGATTGTGGCGTTGGTAATTTTTTTTTGTGACCCAACCATCCCGTTTCTTTTCTATTTCTTTTCCTCCCTCTGTCTCTCTATCCTCCCCTTCTTATCCCTCTTCCTTTTTTACCTCTCTTTCTCACTCTGTCTCTCTCTCTATCACTCTATCTTCCTCTGTCCTCTCATCCCCTTATCTCTCTCTCTCACTCCTCCCTTCTCTATCTCTTTTTATCTCTCACTCCTCCCTTCTCTATCTCATTTTATCTCTCACTCCTCCCTTCTCTATCTCTTTTTATCTCTCACTCCTCCCTTCTCTATCTCTTTTTATCTCTCACTCCTCCCTTCTCTATCTCTTTTTATCTCTCACTCCTCCCTTCTCTATCTCTTTTTATCTCTCACTCCTCCCTTCTCTATCTCTTTTTATCTCTTACTCCTCCCTTCTCTATCTCTTTTTATCTCTCACTATCTTTTTTTCTCTCTATCACACTCTCTTTATCTTTTTTTTCTCTCACTATCACACTTGCGCCCTCTCCCTCTCTCCCTTTTTTTCCTTACTACCTCTCTATCTTCCAATGCTTCTTTTTCTGCTAAAGTTTTGAATAGAACCGGGACAAACGATCTGTTCGTCCCACTGTTTCTTTAATAATATACCATGCTCTGCAATAAAACAAGTTTTTAATAAATTTAATTTCTAAATGATCTACAGACCAGATTGAACCATCAGTGCGATCAGATCTTAAATTCAATTTTATGAACGGGGCAAAGTTTATTCTCAGAATTAAATACCAATCACTTCTATAACATTAAATAAACACCCAAACTCAAGTTTATCAGTTTTATAAATATAATAGACCAGTGATGCAAGGTTATTCATTTATTGTCTTTAAGATAATTACAAATACCAATGCCTTAACATAGTGGAACTAGATGGAATTCGACTGCGCGCAGTCGAAAATGATGCCTCCGTCATAGAGCAATTTTACAAACCAAAACAGAAGAAATTTTTCGAATTCAAGTTCAATTGTTATCCATTGACAGATTCTCAGAATATCGTGATTACAAGCAATTTCTCATATACATATATGACCCTTTGATCTTTGACCTCATGACCCTAAAATCTACTCAGTTCATTGGCTCTGCAAGATGTCCTGAGTTAAATAGTAATCCATCTGTCAGTTCTAATGAGAATGCGTTCACAAGCTATTTTTGCATACATAATGAGCCCATAACCTTTGACCTTATGAACCAAGAATCTACTCAGTTCATTGTTCAATTTGACCTTTGACCTCGTGACCCCAAAATCTAATCAGTTCATTGGCTCTGCAAGTAACATACATGACGTAAGTTTGGCAGCAATCCATCAATCGGTTCTTGAAATAACGCGATCACAAGCTGTTTTTGCATACATAATGAGCCCTGTGACCTTTGACCTTTAACCTCGTGACCCCAAAATCTAATCAGTTCATTGGCTCTGCAAGATACATACATGACCAAAGTTTGGCAGGAATCGATCAATCGGTTCTTCAGATAACGCGATCACAAGAACGGGACGTACGTACAGACGTACGTACAGACGTACAGACGTACGTACGGACGGACGGACAACCCGAAAACATAATGCCTCCGGCTACTTCGTAACGGAGGCATAAAAATGCACGGAATATTGAAAATGCCTTCTATCAACTTTGCAAATGTAATCCAATGGGGTTATTATTTTTTCAATCATAAGATGAAGTTATCCTTTCATAGTTTATTTGCTTAAATTTTCAAAAGATACATATAGGGGATATTGTACATTCATTCGCAAATCATGGAGAACAAAAATTTGAGTAATCAATGAACAGTATATCATGAAAGATAGTAAATATTCGAAACGGAGAATTAATCCCTTTACAAAAAAAAACATGTAAAAACTTGCTTCTAGGAGAATTATAATTGTTCATGTTTTTTCTGTGAATATCTTGTTTGATGGTGGTGGAGAATGGAAGTGTGAGAATTAAAGACCATCCCAACGTGGAATATTATTTCCAAATACTTTTTTTTGCTTCTCAAATGGGGGAATCCGGATCGACCTACATGTATGTCATACCAAGTACATATAGTTTGCAGACATACAGATAAAGCATATTTACTTAGGATCAGGGTCCTGTCCTATGAAGAGTTGCAATGAATCGGAATCAATCGCAAGTTCACAGTCTCCTATCTAATATGTACATAGTTGCATTAAATACCAATCGCAAATAAATTGTGATGAATCGCAACTGTTTGTAAGACCGGACCCTGACGCCAAATTTTGCAGAGTTCTTATGGAATGGGTTGCTCATGCGTGGGTATATAGTGGGCAGCACATGAACGTAATACCTGTTAACTCAGTGTTATGTAGCGATCGTCAAGTTGCCTACTTCGCGTATGACTATATACCCACGCATGAATATATGTTTAACATCATTTGGGGTCCAAGTGCACCGGCTTCAACCTCTAGCTAGTTGCTCATGCGTGGGTATATAGTGGGCAGCACATGAACGTAATACCTGTTAACTCAGTGTTATGTAGCGATCGTCAAGTTGCCTACTTCGCGTATGACTATATACCCACGCATGAATATATGTTTAACATCATTTGGGGTCCAAGTGCACCGGCTTCAACCTCTAGCTAGTGTCCCGTCCTGCATAGTTGTAGACAGCATGTTATAAATTTTCACATCAATTCTGCAATCTCATAAAGAAGAGCATATTCTTTCAAACGAGCCGGGGTTGCTTTCGGATAGCAGTTTCAGATGAAGCTTGCCTGCATAGTTGTAGAAAGCATGTTATAAATTTTCACATCAATTCTGCAATCTCATAAAGAAGAGCATATTCTTTCAAACGAGCCGGGGTTGCTTTCAGATAGCAGCTTCAGATGAAGTTTGCCTTCCTCTGTCTTGGCTGTGGAGGAGACAGAAAAGTATATTATTATTATCATTATTATTATTTATTAGACAAAACAAAATGTATACAAAAAGAATTACATAGAAGAACAAATCATACAAAACAAAGGATGAAAAATCATTTAAAAAAAAACAATATCGTGATTCCCATGAGCATTTACAAGTTGCCAGAAGTGCGGCAGGCAAACTAAATCACCGAAACCGTGAAGGTCCCCCATTCCGACTTGCAGTACAACATGGAAAAAATCTCAGATCATAACTGATTTCATATTTCTATATGTAGTATATAAAGTGGAGTCGCGTTATAAAGAGCTCTAATATAATGAGGTATCTGGTATAAAAAGGTGATTTTGAGGGTTCCAGCTCTTTATATTCTTTTGTTTTTTAACCTGATATAACAAGGTAATTTCTATAATCCCAAAGATCTCGATATAATGTGGTTCCAACATTACGGTTGTTGTACTTCCTTTGACAATAATAATAATAGTGGGTTCTTACGTAAAGAGCTTCTAATAGCACCTATGTCTCTACACTCCTAAGGAAAATATTATCAGATTTGTCAACTTTGTCCTATCTTTGAAGATCATGTAAGCAGCACAAACCAAAAATGTATCCCTTATACAAAATATGTGACCCGGCACCACAAAACCAACAAAAAGTCGCAAAAAATTATTTTCCTGATTTCATCCGATTATGAAAGAAGAAGTTCTCCTCTTTAAAATGGTATATTACTTGTCCAAATTGAAGCTTCCTAACCCTTTCAATTTAGTGAATGAAAAGAGCTGGTGAGGGAGGTTACTGGTATTAAATTGTGAGAAAGAGAGCTTTAAAGTTTGGGGCTATTCAAGCATGCGGAGCAAGCAAACCACAGGGAAATCAATAGAAGGGTGAATCAAAAGGCCATAGCAACCACTATGAAGAGATTTTCAGATTAGGCTGAAATTTGGCCTGATGGTCAAACATAGTCTGTTCATTATGTTTCTGAGGTTTCAATGTGTGGACTCAAGTCTTTCAAAAGTTATTATGTTGTAAATGTATAGAGTTGTAATTGGACAGATTAAGTGAACTGCAACATAGTGCCGAGACACCTGCACTAGACAATGCCTATTCATGGTGGACCCGGAGTCTTTTTGTTCCCCCTTACATAACACTGCTTGTCACCTATCTTGTTTTGTATACATCTGGGCAATTATTTGTAACCACATAATGAACTTGCTTTATACTTAATTCCCATACTGTTTTCTTTCTCACAGGAGGTTCAAAGTATTTTTACTATGACTTGCTCTTTCATTTCCAGTAGCCATCCTGATGATAATTAATGGAAGCAATTCATAAATACCAGCCAGAAAGTGGTATAAAAATAAAGAAAGGCAGGAGACACACAGTAAAGACACCAACATAGAATAACGAAAAATAGAAAGAATGAGAGAGAGAGACAGAGAGGGAAAAGAAGGGGGAGAATTATGATAGCTGTAAGCAAAATGATGATATCAAGAGTTGTGAATGTGTGTTTACAATAAGAACTTGATTTCAAAACTCTTATGGGAGAATAAATTTGGAAGCACAGAAATGAAAACAAAATTATTTAGGGAATGTCACAACTCTTTCTCATCCTGTATCACAAGTTTAAAAATGCAACAACTCTCTCTCATCCTTTATCACAAGTTTGAAAATGCAACAACTCTTTCTCATCCTGTATCACAAGTTTAAAATGCAACAACTCTTTCTCATCCTTTATCACAAGTTTGAAAATGCAACAACTCTTTCTCATCCTGTCTCATCGTTAACGGAGAATATAAGACGAACGCAAATCTGGAACTCGGATGTGAAAGCGGATACAAACGAAATGGCGCGCCGCACTGATTGTTATAACGGACCAATCACAGCCCGCGTAGCACGACCCGTTAGCAATGACCGACCATTTCCGGACTACGATAATTTCGCTCGGGAAAAGTGATCAAATCTTGGAAGAAACCGAAGGCTGTGCGAAAAAAACTGGTCTAGAAAAACCGTTTAAAACACATCTTCTACTATGTTTTAGACTTCCAAATTTTGATACTAGGTACAGAAAAGACCACTCTTTCAGAAAATGCAAAAAAACAAAAATCTATTTTTTTCACCTAAATTGACATTTTAGCTGATTACGGAGAATCGCTGGTTGCGACTTTTTGTTGGTTTTGTGGTGCCGGGTCACATATAGAACATTATCCTCATTTCATACACAAAGTAAACATTTATAACTCCTTTCAAATAACAATTAATAAACAGATTTGTTTAAGGTAAATAGAGGGAAGAGAGTGGGCAAAATATAACAAAGATAAAAAGGTAGTATCAAACCAACAAGAAAGGTAGGAGCAATGAATCCTAAAGCCAAAATGTTGATTTTTCTTCCTGTATAAAGATGATAATATGAAAGTGATTACCACCCCTCCCCCTCCCTCTCACCCTCTCTCTCTTTTCTCTCTCTTTGTATGTATGTCTGTCTGTCTGTCTGTCTATCTGTCTGTCTCTCTCTCTCTCTCTCTCTGTATATGTCTGTCTCTCTACCTCTCCCTCTCCTTCTCCCTCTCTCTCTCCTTCTCCTTCTCCCTCTCTCTCTCTCTCTTCTCCCTCTCTCTCTCTCTTCTCCCTCTCTCTCTCTCTTCTCCCTCTCTCTCTCTCTTCTCCCTCTCTCTCGGGTAGAAGAGTCTGGTAGCTATTAAAAGGACAGATGGAATGCGATAGTCTTTGAAGATAAGTTACGTACCTTGCTCCATCTGGATCCATTGCTTGCTGATGTAGTACTGCATACAGCTCTCAAACTCCTTGTCACTGTAGTTCTCTACGTAGACAGGTACAAAGGGATCCAACCACTCAAAACCCTGTCATATCAAAAACAAATAATAGAGAAGATGTCATTATTAAAGGTTATACAAAGTTTAGGTATGGGGTCATGAATTTGGTTCAAATGAACATATTGGAAGCATATGCGATCCTACAATATTTAGTGATCGTTGTTGCAGTTGAAATCGAGTCTTAAATTATGAGATTGTAAATAATAAACTATTTATGTTGTATAGCTCCAGAGCTGCCAACCTTGTGCGACCAAAAAAAGGAAGCATGATGGCAAAAAAAAGGAATTTCAAGCAAAAAAAAGGAATTCATTAAAACAAAACTTACAACCATGCGCGACACAATTCCAATGCTTCTTTTTGAGAATACTTTTCTCTTTAAGTATGTTTCAACCTTAGTTTTCTATTGAATTTGTGATCAAAATAACATATTAGGGCAGTTGTTTGACGTGCGGTATGTAAAAAAAAAAAAAAAAAAAAAAAAAAAAAAAAAAAAAACGTAATTGGGATTAAAAAACAGAATAATTCCGGGAAAAACGGAATGGTTGGCAGCTCTGTAGCTCCCTCTCAAGGTCAAGATATTAATTAAGCTATAAAACAATGTTTCTTGACTAAAATCTACCAATTAGCTATTCCCGTTTGGAAATTATATATCTCAACTACATATTCTGAGATTTTCATGGTCGCAGCTATCATTTTACCAATTTTCAAAATTTCCCAAAACTTTATATTACCTTTAACTCTTTCGCAACAATTTTTCCACATTTTGTGGTTTGGCTCAATAACTTTTGATTCAGTGCCCTAAACAATATGCACACACTGCAATCCATCTTTTGTTTCATGACTACAAGTATATTGTGTTTGATGCTATGAATTTTAAAAATGAAAATAGCCTCTAAGATCCTTAAAGTGGCAACACGTTGTCAGATTCATAATCATTTATGGACTTTAGATTTTGTTCGCTATTCGTTTCTCTTAATATTATTGTTTGTTGATTGTGTATTTTTTATATGTCTGAACATGTATGTATACTTGTTTTTTATGAACCACATGTGGAAATAAAACTTGAACTTGTATTGTGTTTCTATCAAAATCTGCACTTTGTTCAACTTTTACACAACATTCTTGCCCATGTTTACTGTTTTCAGAGACATACCAATTTATTTTAACAATGTAGCAATAAAAGAAAAATATTATTGTTGCCAATTCAAAGAATATTATGTGATCAATTTAGCCCTATAAAATAAACCTTTTTGTGAAAGGGTTTTAATAGTAATGATAAGTCCTTGAAGCGAATAACAATTATGGGAAAACTATTTACATCTTATTCTCATTGTAAAGTAAGATCATGACATTGTGAGAACCATGGAATTTATGAAAAGTCTAAAATACTAGAATTTTTGCTTTTGAATATATTTCATTTCAAGGCTACAAACCGATTAAAGATCGAAAGGAACTGTAAAACGAAAAAGCTATGCATTTTTGAAAACACTGTTATTCAAGAAAACGAAACATGTTTTATTTGAACTATGTTAAGATGCTACGCTGTTATTTCAATTGATTGTTTGATTTGTTCAAAAGCATATATTTATCAATAAATTCATTTTACCAAAAAAAATTAAAAAATTCAAGGCTACAAATAGCTCTCCATAATGTTTAAGTCCAACTTAGAGATAAGTTCGACTTAGGATTTTTGTGAAACACCCCATGGTTTCTTACCTGTTTCTGTAGTAGATGAAGAGGTTTGAAGTCCCACTTCGGGGCTTGATGGCAGTTGTGCTGGTCTACTGTCATGATGATGGCACCATTGGTCTAAAAAAAAAGCAGATTAAATGATAAATAAAATGGTATAGTGGTTCATTCACTTGACTCTCCATCCAAGGGTTGGTGGTTCAAATTTCAGCCAAGCACTAATAACCTCCTTTGGCAAGACATTGATCCATGTTTGCCACTCTCCACACAGGAGTGCCACAGTGTGTCAGACATGAATGTTACATGAGATACCATTATTGTTATTTAGATTGACTGCAAACATTAATCATATCAGTGATTAATTTTGACCAATACTTAAGAATTAAATTAGTTCAAAGTATTAAAATCATAAGCCTTCATCTCAAACCAAAATCATATTCTATAATGTTATCGCCCAGGAAGAACAAGTAACTTTTAGAATATTTGGAAACTTTTTTCAGAACACTTTTTCCCGTCAAATTTCAATTTTCTCATGCATTCCTTACAAATTAAAGGTACTATGTCCCTTTTGCAGCCAACCTCAAATTCTGTAGAACTTTGCAGGAATTATGAATATGTCATGTATGTCCTATCTGTGAAATTTAAACGTTAGCAGTGTCCTCATATTCAAATTATGCAAGGAAACCCGTTTACTTGCTAGACTTCATTGTCAGACACTATTGAGTGACTGACTGGCTTTTTTCTTCTTTGGTAATAACATACATGAAAAGAGTTGTAAAGGGTACATGAGCATTTGCCTACATCAATAACCCACTTCTTGTGATGGCCAAGATTAAACTGATTGAATCTTTGCGCAGCATAAAACGTATGACCATTCGGTACAATTGTCTGAAAATCAAGACTATTACTTTCAGGCTCTATAGCCCTAAAGTCGATTTGACAACTAATAGTCGTTATTTTCCCACTTGAAGACATTTTCAAGCCCCACCTTTTTTAGGGAAGTTCTAAATTAGTATTATCTTTCAAATGCAGTTGGAATTTAACTTTTTTCATTTTTTTGGCCTGCAAATGGGACATAGTACCTTTAAGGCAGGAATTACATAATGATAACCCAGTGAAGTTCAAATACTTTAATTATCATCAAAAAATTGTTTGAATAAGGCATTAATTTTACAGCACGATTCCAATAAAAAATGTTTGATAACGGTAGTTCATAAAATGTTGCTTACCCATTGTCCTTTGAGCATCTTCTTGAAGTGATAAGCCATCCTGAGCTCATTCACAGGAATCTAACAAAAAAGCAAAGTATGATATGAAAATTGGTCTGTTTACATCAAAGAAAATCTGCTCACCCCAATGTGTTAAAGAAGGTACCCAACTGTAGTACACAGTTTTCTACAGGATTGAATAAATAGCATTTCCTCTTCGAGTTGGCAGCAATCATTTGTATTTTCCACTCTTTCATACCTTTTTTTTAAATTGCATTTTAAATGCAACAGTGCAAATGAAAATTTCAAAAAATACAACAATTGCCAATTTGTACATAAAATAGTGATTACAAATTTAACTTGCATTGCCAATTACAGGGGTGATAGTGAGCACTAAAAAAAAAAGGTTTTATGTTTTCCCCTCAACCACGCCCCCCTTGAATAAAAGAAAAAAGAAAAGGATTCGTGGGGAAAAAATGGCATCTAACAACATTCCCCCCTTTCGAGTAAGAAACTTGAGGGAAAAATAGGGCAAAATAGGGAAGAATAGAGAAAATAAGGGGGAAATCGTGAAAATCAGGATAAAATAGGGAAGAAAAAAAAAATCAGGAAACCGATTTAAATCGGGTTTTTATCAGGCCTGCAATTAAGGGACTTAATTATTTTGTATTAAAATTGCTCTTATCCATAAACACAATGTACTGCAACAGAAAATGACTTTTATTTTCCAGTGATTTTTGCCCTTTCTGTTCATTTACAATTTTGAATTCAGCGCATTTTGGATCAAAAAAATAAAAATATAGCATCCCTAAAAAGTGATAATAATACTGTATAAGCTGATATTTTCGTGTACAGATATTTTAGCGAATGACAGGGTAAGAGACATTTTCGTGAGTCGTTGCTTTTGCGAATAGCACACAGCAGAATTAATGAATGGACATGAAGTATTCACAAACTTTCTCACGCCAACACATACACACACAGACTCGGTAATGCAAGTGCACACACAAGTTTAGGCAGCCCATCGCACCACATACAGCTAACAGAGTACCATACCGATACGAGGATTACGTGGGTGCGTTGTGCAATCTGTGCATTATACGTGCGGAGAGAGAAGGAACGCGTGGGGTGGGAGGCTACATCATTATGAACATAGCTAGCGATCAAGAGGGGACGCAAGCACATCATTATTTGCTGATATTTTCGCGCTCCGAAATGATGAGGCGCCAATATTTGTGCGTGTTGGTAAATTCGCGAGAATATATACAATTTGCGAATTTCATGAAAATAAAACTCCTGCAAAGATAACAGCTTATACAGTATGGGAAACAACTCAAGTAAATCAGACTTTTAAGGTACGTACTAAGTAACCTCCAGGTTTTCTGACGTTTGTCATCTCAGCAAAGAGTCCATTCACAGCCTTGACAGCTAGGATCAGACGATACTTCCCGGATGCACTCTGGTCTCGGAGCTCCTTCAGCACAACACCGATCACGTCGGTAGCATTCTTAGGACGATTCAAACCCTAGGAACAAACGTAAATGAGATCGTAGTTGGTTTTATTCGATGCGCTAATTTGAAGACAATGAATTTGAAAATTACTCAAATTATGGTTTACCATTTCAGGAAAGAAAGGGGGCTCGGTGACAACAACAAAATCTACTCCAAATGAGATTATATTACCCATCTCATAGTATTAAACTAAAAGCCTTGCAACTACCGGTGATGCTGAGTTTCAAAATCCAACATACCGGTACATGTATCCTTAAACAGGATTTGAGGTTAAGATCTTTTTTTTAAGGGATGCAATGATTTTACTACTCATTTTTCATGCACATATAGAAATCTTTTATAAAACTTTTCAACAAAAAACACAACTATGGTAACAGAATTCATTTCTACACAAGCCATTAAAAGACCTACGGTGAGAGAGAAAGGTAAATAAAATGCCTTGTCTATCTAAGCAGGGATTTGAACCCTAAACCTCTTA
This sequence comes from Strongylocentrotus droebachiensis, assembly GCA_035222895.1. Classification (NCBI taxonomy): domain Eukaryota; kingdom Metazoa; phylum Echinodermata; class Echinoidea; order Camarodonta; family Strongylocentrotidae; genus Strongylocentrotus; species Strongylocentrotus droebachiensis. The sequence continues at coordinate 8,359 of JAVYIG010002523.1, read as the reverse complement.
AATGCAAGTCAAGTGAATGAACTGTTACACCAACGTGCAATCTGCAAGGCAAAATAGGTAAAAATATACCAAATAAATCCAAATATTGTAATATTTTCAACCAATAACAAGAGTTTACCAAATACATAACTTCTTGATTATGTCTTTTTACCTGATCAACAACTGATAGGAGAGGTTCTCCTGCCTCTGTCTGTTCTCTCTTACTCCACTCGTAGCATTTGCTTGTCAGGATCTAAACAAAAGAAAGAAACATTCCATTACATACTTGATGCGACCAAAATTAACTTGAGGTAATTCATTTTGGCAACTAAGGATGATGTGCACAAGAGAAGTGTGCCAACAGCTAGATGAGTTTATTATGATACATATATTTTGAATGTCATTCATAACCAAAGGTAAAGGAAAATTCATATCTAAACAGTAATTGCATTTTACATGCTTTCTGAACGTAAATGTAAAGGTAAATATGAATGAAAACGTAAATGTTAACGCCAATGTAAATGTAAATGTGAATATGAATGTTAACATTTACGTGAACGTAAAAGTTAACGTAAATGTAAACGTAAATGTATATGTAAACTAAAAGTTGGACATCGAACCTGTTTGAGGAAATGTTCATTCCTAGACCTGAAGTGTTTGAGCCAATCTGAAGACAAGGCAGGCTGGTCGTACATCCCCTCGTGAGACACAGAATCCAAGAAATCCCACTTGTTATTTACATTCCATGAGTTTGCTGTCACAACAAGAAATGACTTGCATCATCATTATCAATATTTTGATTTGAATATCACAATACAATTTTCTAGGCTGCATTCTCGTAAGTAGGAATCTAACTCCACATCCTTCTGTTTCTGTTTATAAACTTCTGCTCAACATTTACAGGAATGTAATTTTGTGATATGCATGAATAGAAAGGAAAAAAGCATATCAACTAAGAAAAGTTACTTCCTAAACACCTGGTACCGACCTAACGTGAAATATCATGCCAGATTAATAGATGGCCCCAGTATATAAACCTTTTTTCTTCTTCTTTTCTGACAAAATTATATTTATTCTTATATTTTCATATTCCAATATCTGACAATTTTGCGGGGCCGTGTAGAACTGGAAGAAAATTTTCAAGTAGTCCCTTTAAGGAAAAATGGCTGTTTAAATAGGTAAAGTCAAGTGTACATTTTAAATAACAAGTGTCATAAAGTATAGTACTCCTTGGTGCTTAGATTTGGACTTTAAGCCTGAATCATGCAAGGGAGTGAAAAGTTCATCTTGCACTTACCACATGGTATGTGAACTATTAGGCATCCCTGATTGTGGCAGGAGTGTAGTATATGATTCAGACAGGTTGTCTTGCCGCTCCCCTTCCTACCGTACATCAAATATTTGATGGGAGGGTCGGTATAGTCGGCATGGCGCATCACATCTATGATCTCCACAGCTGGCTTGCGGACCATGATGGAAGCCTCTTGAAATGGCCTGAGCTGTTAAATCATGATCATGAAAATAGAGAATAATTTTTAACAAAAGGTTTTCATACATGAAATATTTTATCGGAGGGTCGGTATAGTCAGCATGGCCCATCGGTTCAGGGTTGGGGGCTAAATAACTACCATAGAATGTAGTAATATTTAAGATTGTATATCAACAAAGCACTAAGATATCTCAGATAACTCAAACAATTAAATTTGAAGCTGCACAGATCATGTTGAAATAAAATAGGTACCGGTAAGTCATAAGTACTGACTAATTGAGCCCCCCCCCCTCCCCAAAAGGAAGCTCAGAGCAGAAATTTCTAGCATATAATTTGAGCCAAAAAATACCTTAGAATAAAAACTGGCAAGAGCCCCCCCCCCCCCCTGGCATTTTAGGGTTGAGTAGTTACAGCGAAAAAATAATTCTCGCGAAGATATTCATCAATAATTTTACAAATCTGAGTTGTTTTTATAAAAGGAACTTTCACTTACCAGTTTATGCCACCTGGCGGAGTATCCAATGGGGAATACCTGGGGAACATCAGCCATAGGAATGGTGTAATACTGGCCTAAATGTCTGGCTGTATGGTTCACCTGATAACAAAACAGAGAGATAAGTTCATAGGAATCAAAGAGATTCAATTCAGATATCAAAGGCCAAAATCTGATGACTACAACATTTTTTCTTTTCAATTACTTTGCTACTTCGGTACATTTGTAATACTGGTACTGTCATTGAAACATTATTACAAGAGAAAAGTGTTATCATTTACAAAATAAGAAAGTCTCATAAGGTATTCTTTGAACCAGCAAAATCTGAAGAAGATATTGAAATCTTGCTAATCAATATACTGCGGCTTTTTCATGCTCCACATAGCGTCTCTTTATTTCTGTCAGAAATCATTACGCACATATTTCACTAACCATAAACATTTGACCATTTGATAATGATTTCTTACATTTTGTTAGGATTTAATTTTGCATTGCAACCAAAACTAAAGAAATAACTATAATATTCAAAAATAATAAATGAAATAACTGAAGGTCTCAATCTTTACAAAATAAGCCACTTCAGAGATACCTTCTGCACATGGGCAGATAAAGGTCATTTGTACAAAACTGTAAAACCCATTGAGCCGACTCCTGGATATGTGACTACGTATTCATGAAAGTCGAGTAATGCACCGGCGGACATTCTATGATACACAGGTGGAAGTATTCTTTTAAAGAGGGCAAACAAAAGGCACAGTATTCATATAGCACCTCCATCCCTTTGGCAGTGATTATTCTAAAATGTACAAAGTGGGACTTATCCATGTTAAAAGGATCTGTGGATATTTGCACATCAATTTTACGAGTGCTATCTCCAAAGTGGCTTATTTACAAGAAAGGAAAGAAGTAAAAAAAGAGAGTACTAAAGAAAAGACAGAATTGCTCTTTTTACAAATTGTTGCCACAAAACTTGTAAGTTGTGGATCTGACTAAAGACCGTTCATCCCTATTAAAAGCATATCACAATGTGTTCATCCACTTACTGGATTGCTTTCACTGGTTCTGAAGTCTTCTCTCTGTTGCTGGGGTTGAGAGGATTGGGTGTGGTCAGGTGTTGGTATGGTGTCAGATGATGTACCTGGTGGTGGTGGTGGTGCTACACCTGATGATAAGCACCTTATACACCTCCACTGGAAAATGTCAAAGAAAGGATGAAATTGGGTAATGTTACACTTTACAATAAGCACCTTTTACCCCACCACTAGAACTACACTTTATAAGCACCTTATACATGTATACCTCCACTATTTCGTAATTTTTGCAGATCAGTGTTTGCTAAGGAATTAACCTGCTTTTTAGCAGCTATGCAGGCTTGAGGCAGGCTATAAGCAGGCCTGCCTTTTCGGTAAGGGAGAATTACACTTTATAAGCACCTTATATACCTCCACTACAAAAATAACAAAGAAAGAAGCATTTGAATCTCATTGGAGTGGTGGTAGATAGTGTACTTGGGGGTGGTGTTACATCCATTGATGAGCACATTATACACCTCCACTGGAAAATATTAAAGAATGATACATTTGAATGTCACTTGTAGGGACAGATGTGGTGGTGGTATTACACCTCTTGATAAGCACTTTGCTTTAAATCTCACATAGGTAGGGAGTCAAATGCGGTTGTGGTGTAACACCATTTGAAAAGTACCTTATGAACCTCCACTGGAAAAATATTTAAGAAATGTTTTGAATATACCCTTATGGTGTATGAAATGTCTTGGTGCTATACAACTCTTGATATGCACCTTATACACCTCCACTGGAACATATTAACAAAAGAAAGATTTAAATTTCATTGGTAGGGTTAGGTTATCAGATGTAGTTAAGCACTGTAGAAAGTTTATTGTGAGTTTTAAACCTGTTGGTTCAGTTCATTCATTTTACACTTACACTTGAAGAAAAAAAAATAAAAGAGTATATTTCTTCGGAAGATAAACTCATTAGAAAGATACAATATAGGCATGCGTAGCCTCAAAATGATCGTTAGTCAAGCATGGCAGTTTTAAAGAAGTATTTTATGAGAAGATAAACAAACACTTACTGAGGTTGACCTATTGGTGTTTCTAGCAGCAGCTGCCAACATAGTGAAGCCGATATCTAGGAGAAATCAGAGATGAGAGGAATATTACACAATTATATTAGATGAAGTAGAATTGACATGAAGGCAAATCATGGCATTAATGTGAAATAGGTGAACACCATTCGCTCCCTACATAATAATGATACAACGTCGGTACAACATACATTTTCTGGGGGGTGTTTCACAAAGATCCTAAATCGAACTTAACTCTAAAGTTGGACATAAACATTATGGAGAGCCATTTGTAGCCTTAAACTAACATATATTCAAAAGCAAATATTGAAGTATTTTAGATTTTTCATAAATTCCACATCAAAAACTTGAAATCTGCTTGATAATAGAAAATATGAATGAATTTAATCAACATTTTATGCCTTTTAAAATATATTTTACAAAATTTGTCAAAGATACTTACGGCTTTCCGTAATTGTTAAGTCCAACTTAGAGATAAGTTCAACTTTAATAGGATCTTTGTGAAGCACCCCCCCTGGTCGCCCTAGGACTGCCTGAAAGAACCACATCACTTCTTACATTACCACCTTCGTTCAAATTGGATTCGTTGGGGTCGTATCACTTACATGTAATTGCGTCACATGCATTGGTCTCCTACTCTCCTTTTCCCACCCAATAGACCCTACACACAAACGTGTGCATGCAGATGAAAGAGTAGTTTCCTCTATGAGGGACTTTAATGTTTTTTAATTACATACTTCGCCATGGTGAGGCAATGGGCAAACTTCAACTCCTTGTTACCATAATAAAGTTGAAGAAAACTAAAGAAAACCATCAACTTCTCTTTGGTGGCTTCAAAGACTCCAGTTATATAGGAAACAATTAACATAAAGGGAAAATTTAAATGGAATGAGGACAAAGGAGAGAGGACAGGGAAGGAAGTATCTGGGCCAAATGGTCTAAATACCAATCAAACACGCATACGTGTGCGTATACGTCGGGTTGCTCTCCATAGTCGCACATACGCACATGCGTGCAGCTATATAAGCAGGCTCAAACCCGCCCACGGCCCAGTTTTACCACCAGATTATCAGAGTACCAGTTACAGTCAACAGAGAGTCCGCCACCAGCACCAAGCACTCTTCGAAGCCGTCAAGTTGGTTTCATCACAATTACCCCCCCCCTCCCCCCCCCCCACACCGATTGATAAAACATTTCCAGACAGTCACAGACTTATCATCATTCATAGACACAATGACATACACTCATTCATAGACATAGACTACTAGCATTAGTATTACTAATCAAGTCTAGCTGTCCAAGTCCTAGTTTCACCCTTTTTCTTTTCATTTCCAATCAAACTCAAACTCAAACTCAATGACAACATCATTGTCAAAAACTAAAATTAAAATAAAACTAAAACTAAAGCATGAAAAATAGTCTCTAGTCTTCTGGATTAATCCAAGATAACCATAATTGCCTTTCTAAAGTTATTAACAGATATTTTCTTATCAGTCAATTGATTTATCATGAAAACTTGTTTTTACTGCAGCAAAAAAGTGCAATCCTCACCTAGCATGCCCTTTCCACTGGAAGCTGCCATCTTGCTTTTGTATAATAATAAAGGTCGAGCGCCAGCTGGAGGTAGACTTTGTGAAGCACCGGTCACGTCCACGTACTTCAGTCGCTAAACTAGGAAATTGCTGACAGAAAAATCAATGTTTCGTTTTTAAACTTCATTGACACACAAATCACACTACTGGTAAGTTGAACTTCAATCTAGAGCCAGTTTGATACTGAATAAAATGGCGTATTATGCCATTTTTCTATTCCCAAATATATAAGAATCGGGGCTTCAGTCCCACTCGTTCAAATGTATGTGTGTGTTTGTTAATGGAGCTGGACAATTCCAAATTAATTATTCCAGTTTTACAAGAATCAAGATGGCTTCTGCTTTCTTTTCTCGTGGAGATGTAAATCTAGATTTCTACTTAATAACTGCATGGTGTGAGTGAGTGGTTTTATTCAACTTTCATGATGATATGTTTTTAATGCCAAGTTGGATCGCAAAAACAAAACAACAAACATGACTTTTAATTCCTGTTCATTATATTTTTCATTGATGTAGGAACGAGATGTCGATCGCCAATCTCAGCACCAACCAGCTGTTTGAGAAGTATACGATAGAGGAGATTAGAAAGCTAGAGAAAGAAACAAGGTAAAAAGTAGATCAATTCAGGGATTTTCTGAATTTATTTTGAAAAAGTTTGAGTGATGAGATCATGAGAGTGATGAAGAAGATAGAAATGATGATCAAGATGATGTTTATGATGATTATGTTGATTATAATTGTGATGATTTACACATGTAAATGATGATTATAATGATGACAATTTGAGAATATTGATGATAAAAGTTGATGATGATTTGTTAGTGATGATGATTATGACGATGATGATGATAATGACAAGAAATTGAGAATGGTGATGATGATGATGTTATGATGATGATGATTATGATTATGATGATGATGATGAGAAATTTAGAATGTTGAGGATAAAGTGAATGATTGAGATGATGATAACAAGGGTATTGGTGACCATAGTAACAAAGAAGAAATGGGCGATTCTGCTTGTGGCCCACCGCACAGCCACAATGAATATTTAACACCCAGTAAGATAACAAGTTGTGAATATATGAAAGAATATTTGGAAGGAATTTAAAATCATGCTGTACTCTCAGTCCCTCAGATCAATTACATCTTCCAGTTTGTATCAAAAGATTATTCAACATTTTCTTTCAGAGATGAAATCGAGACAAAGAAAGAAGACCTGCGGCAGATGGTTGGGTAAGTTTTCATTTTTTCCAGCATTTCTACGATAAAGTTCAAAAATATTATCATTATTTTACTAATCTTAACTGTTCAGGGAAAATCAATTTTTCTAAGTTCTTTTTAAAAATTTAAAATGAAAATTATCTGAGGACACATGATGGGTCATGAAATTTGTGGAAGTGTCATGGTCTAGTGGTTTATTCACTGAAACTCTCAATCCAAGGGATGAATGTTCAAATCCCAACCTGGCACTAACATCCCTGGTAAGACATAATTCCACATTTGTCACTCTCCACCCAGGTGTAAATGGGTAAAGCGCTTAGAGACATCATCAAAGTATTTAGCGCTATATAAAAGCGGAATATTATTATTATTATTACCTGGCAATTGCTGGGGCAATAATTGCAGGGCCTAGACAAAAAATGATGGGGCTAATAAGTCTTCCCTGGGGAAACAAATTATTATATACTAAATATATTTTAACTGAATAATGAGTTTGTCATATTGTCAGAATTTTTGCCCTTACTATTGTGTATAAAACTTAGATGATTTCATGGTACAGACTAATGACATGCAGACAGTGTGACAGGCTTTTCTACATAGGGCCTTATAAATGCATCGTTTGGAAAATCACATTAAAAAAATCAAAAGTTTTAGGAGCTGAACCAAACCGAACCAAATCAAATTACTTAATTAAAAAAATTATTAAAGTCATGTTTTATCTTTTCTCTCTCAGTGAGCGATATAGAGACCTTATTGAAGCTGCAGACACCATCACAGAAATGAAGACCTGCTCAGAAAAGGTAACATATAACTAACCTTACTTTGAAAAGAAGTGTTGTTGTAAACACCCATACAGTTTCATCCTCTATCTTACCCTAGTGGCCATCATATACCCAGAACTTTAAAAAGGGAGGATGGGGTATGATCATAAAACACACCACATTTTCCAAGACAATGTAATGCTGATAATTGTTTTTTACTCAGTGATAACCTTTAAACATATTGAAATACATCTTAATTGCTATTGGTAAGTTTATTTTAAAAAAAGATGGATTTGATTATTACATTTCCTGATCTTTAGTATGAGGATAAAAGATAAAAAAGTTAAGTTTTGATGACATCCCTAAGTCTTTCATGGTTGTTAGATTTTTCACAAGTATTCTGTATATTTGTAACCTATGACCTTTGACCCTTTGAAGCCGATCAATGCACTTATGCATATTTTTGCACCATGTGTGGTTGAATACCTTTAAAAAACTTGTTATTATAATGACAAAATAGAGGGAGAGACATATGAAAAAAATCTAACCCATGATGCATTTGGCACAACCACTACTTTACAGTGTGTCCCTGAAAATAAAAAATGAATCCCAAATTTGAGCAAACTATGAGCTAAATAAAGATAATTTCTTGATTTTCATATTAAAGTAGAAGCAATATTATTGCACATGATACTTTGATTGCATAATCCATC